>JAODUO010001451.1:0-45000 GCA_025642075.2 Ridgeia piscesae | reverse complement strand
ATTTGCGTATACTGATTAAAATAATGGTGACAGTAATAATTATAATAATATAAAGTAATGAGACACTATGATAAAAAAACCGTGTAAAATTGGCTATGTAAACATTATATAATTCTTTAAAAAAATGAATATTAAATATAGACATTACAGACAAAACATTAGAACCCGCTATACTGCACTGATAGTAATAAAAATAAATAAGATAAATAATATATGTATACATCGTAATAATAAATTAGCTAAAATATAATGTTCGTTGTGTGAAACTAGTTATGTATAAAATAAAAGTGTCTTTAATTGCTTCTTGAACTGTGTAATGTTGCTGTTGTCACGTATGTTCCTTGGAAGTTTGTTCCACAGAGTGGGTCCTGCACAGGCAAATGCACGGCGGCCGAAACGTTCCAGGTTGACTCTGGGCACCTCTAGCAGTAACCCGCCTGCAGAGCGCAGCGAACGGGGAGGTGTGTGGCGGCGTAGCAGTGCCGCAAGATACTCCGGCGTGCCATTGTATATGGCCCTGTGCACAAGTACAAGTAGTTTAAAATCGATTCGTTTTCTGACAAGCAACCAGTGTAACTGCCGCAGTATTGTTGTCATGGACTACCGGTCGCCCCGCCGAATTTGCCTGACAATTCGTGCCGCAGACCGCTGGACCATTTCCAGACGGTGCATGTGACGATCACTTATGCCGTATAATATTGCGTTGCCGTAGTCGAGTCGCGAAGTTACGAGTCCGTGTATGAGACTCTTACATACAGTGGTACTGATGGAGTCTCGTAACTTGGCGATTCGTGACAGATGGTAGTAGGCGGAGCGACACACGTTGGCCACTTGTGACGTCATTGTTAGGTTTGCGTCGACGTTGAATCCTAGATCCCGTATAACGGGGGAAGTTTCGACGAAGTTTCGCCACATATGTTGACGCGGGTTAACGAGGTTGGTGTACGCAGGCTTGATGAATGGATGACAATGGCTTGTGACTTGTTATTCATCACGAGTCCGTTATCACAGAGCCATGCTTTCGCGTCTTGTACGCAGGCTTCCATACGCGCGAGGGCTTGTGTGTGGTCGGTTGGTGGGAAAGTGGTGTACAGTTGGGTGTCGTCTGCGTATAGGTGGTGGCGAATATTGTGCTTTTGTAAAAGTGTCGTCAGTGGTGCGATGTACGCGTTGAACAATAGCGGTCCAAGGACTGTCCCTTGTGGCACTCCTGTAGTTATGATGTCTGATTCCGACACGCCACTCTTTACTCGTACGACATATGTCCGATCACATAAGTAAGATGTCAGCCAGGCGAGGACGTCCCCAGATAACCCGTATCCAGACAACCGTCGCAGCAGTATTCTATGGTCGATGGTGTCGAAAGCCGCACTTAGATCGAGTAGCACGAGGAGCACACTCTGGCGACTGTCAATCGAATGGGCGATGTCGTTGGGTATCCGCACGAGTGCGGTTTCCGCACTATGGTGCGCACGGTACGCACTTTGATAAATCCCATAAATACCGTTCTCTTCCATGAAATGTTGTACCTGTTGTGCATATATATATATATTAAAAATTATACATAAAAATATATGTATATATATAAATTGGTCCCCCGTCCCCCCACTTTTAAAACCGGATCGACGCCCCTGCATACATACATACATACATACATACATACATACATACATACATACATACATACATACATACATACATACATACATACATACATACATACATACATACATACATACATACATACATACATACATACATACATACATACATACATACATACATACATACATACATACATACATACATACATACATACATACATACATATGTATCTATATATATGCATATGTATATATAAATTGGTCTCCCGTCCCCCCACTTTTCAAACTATAACGACGCCCCTGGGCGCAGTGACGCATGCACCGCTGCGCTTGCGACTGGCACAAATCGGAGCGCTATTTGGGTCTCAAAATGCAAAATTTGTGAAACATAAATATACATGGGAATGCTGATTGGTCATGTTTAGGATTAGAGTTTGTGTGAGGTATCCAATATAGGCAAAGATACAGTTATAATGGCAAAATTGGCGTAGGTCCGAATTCTGCATAAGTGCCTGCAAATTTATGAAAAACCCAGTAATTATGTTCCTTTTGGTTTAATGCAATATCGTTGCTCATACATTGAATGGTTTGTCATGGGAAATATGGCAGCTATGCTATATGCGCCTAACGGGTGGCGCCACATCTCGGATCTTAGGTAATTAATGCCAAAAATAAAATAATGCAGTTTATTCGTGTGATATCAGTCTCAGACAAAATTATGCCTTCACGCCTCCTGCAATGGAGAACTACAATTGTTTTCCAAAAGAAACCTTTGTTTGCTGTTGTTTTAAATTGTGTCGACTGTGCACCATTGCATTAATGGAATCTTCTCACCACGCCACGGTTTAACCTACATGTCACGTAGCCACTGAACCAAGCAAAAACTGGAAACTGTATCAAAAGGGTAAGCTATTTATAGAGCCATTTAAATGGATATGGGCGATAATGCGGGTAATTACTGTTATAATTTTGGTAACATTTAATGAGCGGGGTGTACTTGTCACAAGACATAGCTGCCCTGTCATGTGTCAAGTATTTTATTGTGATCACATGACTGTTGTACAATTTATTATTATTAAAAATTCCGAAACAGTAAAGCATCAATTATTTTGGGAAATTGGTGGGGCAGTCCGGCGGATCCAAATCTGGAAGTCCACGTTAACAATTTTCAGTTCGCATTTGTCGAAAAATCAACTAATAACACAAACACATTGTGTCCAAATATTTCTTTATTTTTTTGGTTTGTAATACAAAATGTATTTAGTAACGTTTCTTGTTCAACTGCAATATAATTATATTACACAGAATGCTCCAATCTCCTTGACATGTCATGTACTCATGTTGAACCTACAGATTGTCCTAAAATATTCAAATAAATAAGTCATAACATCAATCAGTAGACATTAGCCGTAATGTTTGCTTACCCCTAAACTTGGCACAGTTTTTAGGGCATAAGCGACTTGGGACTTTAAACGTCTATAACTGCGCCTGCCAACGTTTTACCTGTTGCAGGAGAACACCTATATGTTACATGTAATCCAAAGATGGTTACACCCATGGATGCCTGGTCTGAAAAAGCATGGTGTACCATGCATACAAGTATTTTCAAACTGATAGATAATAATTGTCTTTGAAGTCACTTTGAATCTGTTAGTGTTGATCTTTCTCTGCTTATTTGGTGTGCATTTAAATAATTTAATGCCCTCCAGAACAACCAACCCATTTCTTTAAAGAATTCCAGGATTTCCATGAAAAAAATGGCACCTATTTATTCAGAGTTTTATATTCTCAATATACCTTCATCAACAACTAGTTTATTTTATGATTTTTGGCATGCTTTGATTTTCCAACACCTATACATATCCTCTGGCTCAACCTTTTATTTGGAATTTTTAAATTTATTTTTTAAACAGATAACTGACGTGGCTGAGGTTCTGAGCATAGGAGGCAGATTGTTCCATATGGATCCATGACGTTTTGGTAACTAGATATTTTAGTAACAAGACATTTTGGTGACTAGGCATTATGATAAAACTACTGAAAATAATCAGAGGTCCAGTCTGCCATATCAGGAGGTAACCTGTTGAGATGTCAGTCAGTTAAACCAGTTGTAAATTAGGAACTTGGCTTCCAACCCTCAGTCAGGCAAGGTGTAAGGTAGTGTTTGCCTCTGAAGGGAACATGGCTTCCAAATAGCAGCAGCTTTATGTAGAGACCCGTCATTTGGACAGGTAAAAACGAATATGGACGGATAGAAATGGTGGTGGACGGGTAAAAAATTGACGGAGAAAGAAAAGGTCTTCCAAAACCATAGATATTGTTAGTTATGCCTTGAAAGTGGGTGTAAATGATGTCACATGTGTGTCTGTAGTCCATTTCAGGTCCTCAGGCACATTTGAAAGTTTGTAAACTGGCTTAACAGTTAACATCCATGTGTCCACCAAAATGTGTGACTGGCAATAATTTTATCCTGCATAAAGCCCTGGGTGATGGCTAGAGTGTTCAACCACTACAGCCAACCAGTGGCTAGCAGGACACATTTAAATCCAGACACACATAAGGTGAAGCTATACATGTGAACATGGAGCTATCAACAACAACCAGGGGAAAGGCAAAGCTTTTGTGGAATGGCTATGTATATACTAAACATACAGAGAAAAATGACATGATAAGGTGGCGTTGTACATGTTGTACAAGCAAGCCCTGCTAGTGCGTACACCGACTTGCTATGTACCAGCAAATCCAGTGTTGAAAACCGACAACAACCTATCATAATGTCCGTTACCAAGATATCCTATTACCAAGATGTCCTACACTGTATTACCAAAATGTCCTGTTACCAAAACATCCATTACCAAAGTCTCATTTACCAAACTGTCTGGATGCCGTTCCATATAGACTGTGAAGCAGTGATCACTGTGGGTGAGAGTTTGTGAGACTGGTACAGACATCTAATCGTCATCCTGTCACAAGTGTGAACGCGGTGTGCTTGTCACAAGTCATAACTGCCCTGTCATGCATCAGGTAGTTTATTGTGATCACATGACAGTTGCAAATTTGATGTACAATTTGTTATTATCAAAAATTCTGAAACACAACCAGGCATTGATTATTTTTTAGCTTAGCTACCCTAAATGTTCTATCGTTCTGTGATTTGTAGTTTAAAAATCAAAAGGACATCCTTGCTGTTACTTAGACCACATAATAAAACTACAACCATTGCCAACATTTCTTCTCCCAACTATTCCTTACATTATCAACCACGTTTAATTTGATGAGGAGGTGGAATTTGAAGAATTCCATGATTTTCTTGAAAAGAATGGTGGCAACTATTTATTCAGAGTTTTTTGTTTTCAGCGATTTTAATCTTCATCTGGTTATACATGTACCTTCATCAACAACAAGTTAATTTAATGATATTCTGGCATCTTTTTATTGTAGGCAACATGCTAATTTTACAACACCTATACATGGCCACTGGCTCAACCTTTTTTTGAATACATTTTTTTGGGGAATAAATTGGCATTGCATTTGTTTTCATCATTCATAGTAACCTTAAATATAATTATGAAGTATAGTTGCACATGTACACCTATTTTGCAACATCACTTATCTGTTATTATCTTAATTGCTATTTTGAGCCACCAATAATTTCATGGTGAAATCATATCCAATAGTGAAACAATAGTGATTTAAATCGGCAAAGACGAAAGTATTTAAAGAAAAGTAGATTCTGAAATTATGTTATTCGTATGACAAATGCGAACTGTTGTATATGTTAAACCAGGGATTAGTGTGAACCAGAGATGGAGTGGTTACAATACAAATGTACACAATATGATCACATTAGAAAAAAAAAATTTAGAATGTAATCATGATTACTTTCATGAATATCCTGTTTCTAACATAAAAGCGACTTTCATGGAATCCCTAGGTGTCATTCTTTTTCTGTTGCTGTGTTCTAACTGATTACTGCTATCCACTATCCAGGTGTTATTATTATTAATAATCAGACGACTTTCTCAGGTATTGAATGAATCATTAATACTGGATTAATAGTTTAATTTATGGTTCTTAATCAAATACAAATATGATGCATTTAAGAATTTCAAATGTCACCTTTTATTTTAAATGTCAAATACACATGATCAAATACATTACAATGACAATATTTTACATACAGGGGTCATATTCAAAATATGTAGTATATAAGATAGGACCAGGACCAGGGGTCAAATACAAAGTATTTGTATTTGATGTTTAGGAACTAAATGTACTTGTTTTTGTATTTAAATACTTTCCGAAAGTATTTGACTTTTTCACATACTAGCAAATACATTGTCAGTAACAACAGTTCTGTTTCAAGATCAGATGATTACCTTCACTGCAACTTCACCCTACAGTGCTAATTACTGATGAAGGATGGATTAGCACATGACAGTGATCATAGGTCAATATCCCCTACTTTAGTCCAGCACCAGGCTATTCTGATTTCTTGGCTGACTTTGAAGTTGAGCTGTCACACTTCCCCACAAGATCCTAGCAGTGATTAACAGTGTTTATTAGGCAGTTTATAATGAACCTCTTGGCTTAAAGGGAAAGAAAAGTCCATGTTTTGATTATATGGAGTTAAAGGGAAATATTACGTGCTATGCACGTGAAAGAGCTAATACAAAGCAACCATTCTGAACGGTAATCACATTTTTAACGTCAGTGGTTTATTAGTAAAATAATTCCAAAGTGGATAATTTTACTGAAATCATCGGCTTCATAGAGGCATCCATGATGCGCCTCTTCCTGTTGTCTGACCGTGGTCTGACCACTCAGCACGCAGAACCGGCCTTAAAGTCACGTGTCCGATTACGTCACGTGTCCGATTACAATGTTGTAAGATACGCGAATTTCGAAGAAGGACATCCGTTCGAAGAACGTTGCTTCGAATAGGATATTTCTCACTGTATATACTGGGTCAAGATCCGCAGAAACGTCGAATTTTGAAGTATGGAGCTGTGCAAACGATATTAGCGCGATATTTAATCACCAACGATAGTTGTCGAAACGGGTTACCGGTCGAATCCTTCCGTCGCCGTAGCCAAGTCATCAGAGCGCGCAAGAAGGTTAGTAAATATTCTGTATCTAAATTATTTAAATCTTGTACCATTAGACACATTGCTATGTCTGTCGTGATGACTTAAGTACATACTGATATTGTTCATAAACATCCACCACAGTTAACGTTCTAGAAGGTATGTACACGGGATCATGGAGCCGCTAACTAGGTCCAAGCGAGTTAGGCCGTCCGATATTGTTATTCATTATTATTAGTTTTATTTTATCCTACTTTGAATGGTATATATCACATTTGCATGAACAGAGGCATAAAAATAAGGTAAAGCTAAATGACTATAACACTAAAAAACAGTTGAATGCAAGCCAGATCATAGATCTCATAGTCAATTCGCATGAACAATAATATAGGCACTTTGATATCACTCGCTAAATAAGTTTTCAAAAGTACTGCCTTTCGAGTTTTGTAGCTACGCATGCAGTTCCTATTTTCAGGTTGAGCGCTCTGAAAAATATAGCAGTCAGACTGCTATATTTTTCAGTAAACATATTATTCAAACATTAAAAAATAGCATTGCGAATGTTGTTTTCAATCATGTTATTTGTTCAGTGAGAGAACAAATTATAAATTCTGTGTGCTGTATCAGTTCAGATACTCACACAACATTGATACTAGCACATGTTACAGGCTTACAGTAAAGGATGAATAATTAGCTGTGATGAGACATAACTTATGTACTGTAAAAAATCACTTTGCAATATTGCCTTTATTGGTAGTTTCTTGAAATATTGGGGACACACTGAGCAAACAAGAAGAAACATTAACAGACTAGCATCATATACTAGATGGAACGTGGACTTGTAGATATCCCACAAGATCACTCTATCCAATACAACACTAGATCTTCAGGTAAACACTCGGTAAACATTTGGAACCAGTTTCTTCTCCACCACAATGAGTGGAATTCTCTACCCTCAACCCCTGTGTCGTGCAAATCACTAATCTAATTCAACAATAATTTAATCCAATAGTTTAACAAGTAAGTCAGATGATCCACCATACACATTGGCGTGATGTCTCAATATAACATTTTGCCAGTTAACAATATACATTGTCATAGATATTCCTGTTCGTTTAATATTTTGAGGTGCCAACATTTGTGTTTATTGGATAATATAAATTAAAGCACTTAATATAAGATACAACATGACACAAACAATGTAGCGATAAATGCTATTGTGGTCATTTTGTGACAGGAATGACATAGTGGAGTGAAATGTTTGTAAGACGCAGTATTATTTTACCAATTATGTATTCAATACCACGTTTACCAACATTAGGAAATTGCATGACTGAGCACTGTCAACTCTAGTGCATAAACACTAAGTGATCATATAATCAGTTATCATACCTTAGTTTATGTAATATGTATCACCACACAAACATACACACATCTCTATTCAATGAAGACAACAGCTGGAGCAGCATCACCATCTATCTATCTGTGCAAGCACTGTGCAATAATATGAACGCAGTTCTAGTGCATGTAACTCAGTATCTGTCACTCCTGTCAGCTGTCAAATTAAGATCTTAGTGAGTGTATGTCATCTGCCAGAAAACTTCTGTACTCTATCCATGACCCGTTCCATCCTTACAGTCCCATTTGCTTTCTTGATAAATGTATCTAGCCTAATCCTGTCCTGGTTGTTGATATTGCCACTTCCAACACACTGCACCAAAGTAAAGGACACTGTTCACTATTACACTGTAACATAATATATGCTGCTTATTTGGCGCACATTGAATGATCTTTTTTCATACAAAAACATAGTAAATTCAAACAGTCAATATTTAGCACTACAGCATGTCCTGTTTATTTATAGGGATGGAACCATGGTTCTAGCAAGAACATCCGGCCACGTCCTAGCGAACCCTGACAACATGGCTGTTTTCCGGTCAAGACGCAAGCAATTGGAGCTGCGGAAGACACTACAGCTGTATGTTTACCTGCAGATCCACCAGCCCATGGCAGACAGAAAGAGTGAATGATGAATTACATCTTTTGTCAGAACTCTGGCCGCTGCCCACAATGACTTTCCATGTCGGAAATGCAGTCCTTGGTACAGATATGCCCAAACTAATGAAACAAGATATGCTGGTGTCAAGAGTCAGTTGATTTGTTCATAATCAATCCAACTGCTTATTTACAAATCAACTGATAATTTGTAAGGGCAGCAGTCAACAAGTGCTGAGTGTTATCCCATATCTTGTTCTCCGCTGAGAGCACAGAAGTTCCATCTTATGGCTGGTATACACAGGTATGACTCTCTGTACCCTTCGACCAAGCCTGCCATGGATCCACCAGGTAAAACTCTCTGTATATGGCCGACTTGGACACCTGAAATAAAATAAGGCCTAAATAAATATATCAACTATGTATAGTGGCGCAGCGGTTTAAAGCTTTGCACAAGTAACTGGCTATAGACAATGATGGATATTTGTACACAAACCGTCTTGATTAAATAATTACAGCTTGGCTGGATGCTTCCCACAGTCATGAGATGGTGTTTAATTAAGTAGGTCTGCCAGGGAGTAAAGTGTAAAGCACTTTGACAAGGACAATGCTAAGCAGACATTGGGTCAAATACATTGACATTTATTTAAATACAAATACTCTTGAGGGATCCAAATACTTTTTATTCCTAAACATCAATTACAGATACTTAAAAAGTATTTAAATACTTTCAAATACAAATGTATTTGACCCCATGTTTGAGGATTGGATACTGCGCTATATAAGAACTGTGTTGACAGGTGACATATGAAAATGGAGGTAACTCAATCCATTATCATTGTAGAATATATGTTGTGTTTTTATAAAATCATTGGAACTTTTTTAGTTCTGACATAATGGACAACTGGGCATGCTACTCAAAATGTTCTAGAATGATCCTAAATCAGTTACTGTTAAACATGAATTGTTGGGTATATTTCTACTATAGAATAATGTGTGGTGTTTTCATTGTATGAAATATCATTTGTATTATATAAATGTTGTATCATGTTAGTTTGCTTGGTGTTCTGGTTGCTCTAATGTTATTTTCATTGTCAATAAATGAACATATACTTACATTTTTTTGAAAGCTGTCTAAACGGTTACATTTGGAAGCACTGTCTGCTCCAAACACAGAATATAAAATCCATGGCACATCTGAAACAGAACCAGATGTTTAAATTATTTTTTCATGAATTAAAAAATATTAGTAGCACAATGTGGAACCTGACGGCTACTATTATGGTTACCTCGCCACTATTATGGTTACCTCTACAACAAAGTTACATTGCAATTAAGATCACCGCAGAATATACATAAATATATCCAGATATGTTATAGTTTAGAATATTTGTTCTGCTAGTTGTGTTACTTTTACCCAGTTCAAATGGTTATTTTTAATAGAGACATTCCACTGTACATATATTTCAGCTAAAAAACAACTATTATTCAGCATGAAGTCTATTTCATAAAGAACATGGGTGGTGGTTTTCTTTCTTTATTTAGCCCTCCAGAATTATGCTCCAAACTCTCCCTTTAAATATACCAAGCCTACTAAAAGAACAATCAATATTGACACCACATAGTTAGATAATTAATCTTTCCCATATAGTTCTACTGGTGTGTTCTATTTATATATGTGATTGACACACATCTGTTTCATAGCCGCACAGGTCATGCTATGTCAATAATACAAAAACATGCCACAGTCGCTACTGTTAATATAATAATGTCCAGTATTTGAAAAACAACAATTAATCTGCATTGTTGTCACAGGTGTGGACAATTTGGAAATTGATTCCTGAAAACAGTTTTAAACTTGGGCGATGGACCGAGCCTGTCACTCTGTCTCTGTGTCAGGTTGAGATAAATCGGAGAGCCATGCCCATGACCCCATATGATATTTGTTTCAAATTGGGAAACCTCACGTTGTGTATAACATATCCGACACTACACCACTGACTTGGAGAATAATACACGGCATGGCTGTGACTAAGTAGAAACTCGCCGAATCCCGGGATCGAATGCGAGGTGGCCATCAACATACCTGTCAATGTTTCGAAGTTTCAGCGAGTTTCGACCACTTGTCAATGTCGCCTCGGCTTGTTACTCACCTCTGCATTTCGGCTTCCGGCGGGTCTTGTTTACCAGCGCGTTCAGTTCTATCTTGAAAATGTTGGCCCTTATCGTTGCAACCGAAATTCAGCTATTTCTGAACGAAAATCATCTAACGCTTCCCTACACGCCGTACCACGGGTACACGAAGCGGATGTACACATCGCGAAGCGCCACCTGGCGATTATTTTAACGGAATTTTAAATACAGATTTGCCCGATCTGTCGCTCATTGTGCCAAACATTTGACTACGTCACACATCAGTCAAAATGGCGCGACTTACGAACTTTTATAGAAAGTGTGTTCAGATTTTTTTTACTAATAAACCACTGACTTTAAAAATGTGATTACCGTTCAGAATAATTCGTTTTTATTAACTCTTTCACGTGCATAGCATGTACCTTTTCCCTTTTGGTTCCCTTTAACAGAGTTAATAAAAACTAACACCTTCCAACAACAATCATATTTTTAACATCAGCGGTTTACCAGGAAAACAATCTAGAACACATAGCCATAGAAAGTATATAGACTACGCCATTTAAAAAAAAAAATGACGTAGTTAAGTCTTCTTGGTCGGCGTGAACTGTGCATGCGTATTATTATCTGTTACTTTCTGACCTAACCACAAAAATGACCACCAACAGCCGCCAAACTTCTCACATTTCTTACATACATATACATATACTACATTACAAAAATATCACTTGTATTCCTCTAACAAAGAGAATTCACAAAAGAAACGTGCAAATCTCGACGGTCGACAACTTCGACTGCCGTGAACTTGCTATTATAAGTTAGCTTTACACAAAATACCGTTAGATGGCACGCGCGAATATTTATAAACCTTACTTACTGCATTCGCACATGCGAATTAGTTTAATTAATTATAAATAATTAACAGCATCACTATGGTCAGCAGAAAATGTTAAATGGCAAACAAAGGCAACGCTTTCGTGATATGGGCCTAATAGAGTTGATAAAAAGTAACAATTTAATAGAAAAACATCCTTTTACTAGTTTATTTTACACAGCGCCAAATCCATAATTGTTTCTGGCGCTTCACAACATACTGTTATTAAAGTATATGCAATAAGAGGAATGCTACCCACAGGTAATATTTAAAAAAATACATGTGTCTGCATTATTATCTAAGATTGCCTATTAGTCGTAAAAGAGGTATGGAAATTACGTGTTGTTCAATGATGTCACATTGTTTATTTCATCCCGTGTACCTCGAGCATGCAAGCTTATATTACTTTATATTTGTTTTTAACAATACTAACTAAAACAATAACATATTATTATTATTAAATGCACCAATATCTTCTTTTTCTACCACCATGATTTATTGTCCCAATAATTAATAGTGTTGTGCCCAAAATTAATTATTGTTACATATCTAGTGGTGGAAATATCATTCGTAAGTAGAAAAAATAGCTTCAATAATATTTTCTTATGCACAATGTGTATGTGCTGAATGAAAATTATTGTTATGTTGTAATTATTTTACCATTTTAATTATTTATTACCTTTACATTAATTTATAACTATTGTTGTTATGGAATTTGTATGGGTTCTTTTTAATACTAATAGGTCAATTTAGTTAATTATATAGACACATGTGTTTTAATTATGTATTGTTAAATATTATCTGTGGGTTGTTGTTTTTTTTTTTTTTTAATAGCAGCATATTGTGAAGTGCCACAACCAATTATGGATGTGGCGCTATATAAATAAAATATTATTATATTAAAACTTATTATTTCCTGCAAATCATAGTGATGATAATAATTTATTATTATTGTATTATTTGTAAGTAAACTATTTTGCGCGTGCGAATGCAGGAGGTAGTTTATAAATTTTCATGCGCATAAACGTGCCGTCTAACGGCATTTTGTGTAAAGCTAATTTATATAGTGATTTTACGGTACCGCAGAGCAGCTGACAAAGTTGCCGTCGAGATCTGCGCGTTTGTTTTATGAATTTTCTTCGTTAGAGGAATGCAAGTGATTTTATAACGTAGTGTATCATATACATAATATGTATATGTATGTAAGATATGTGAGGAGAAGTTTGGCGGCTGGTGGTGGTTGTTTTCATGGTTAGGTCAATCCAACCTGGTCGTCTGGCATCCGCACTGTGTCTGTGACTGTCCCAACGAATCCACTGGACCACTGTTTCAGTTCTGGTCGATTCAAAGGGTAACAAAAAGACAGCTTACTGATACTGTCTTTCACTGTACTGTTGCTACAAGCGTATGAGGCACAGTGTGGCATAGCGCTGTTGCGATTTCGATGTAAACCAACATAAGGCACTTTTCTCTGTTATGAAAGCTGAACCAGCAGACGACTTTATGAGGTAATACTTTTCCAAAGGGGAGATAGAAGCTGGCTTTTGATTGGTTGCATGGACCAAGATGGGTCCGTTCATGGTGTCGGTGATTTAGCTAGATTTTCCCGCTTTAACACCACTTTCTGAGGAAACTACTAATTTGATTTTTTTTATTGTATATGTAAACGGTTAGTTTGTGTAAACTCTTTTAGGTGCATAACACCAAACCGTTCCCTTTTTTTGCCCTTTAACATAACAAACAACATGTTTTAGCCTTTACCTGTGTGGATAAAGGTCTTTCAGTCAGTTGTCAATGTGATGTACCGGGTAGTTGGCAATAACAATACTCCCTAGCACTGGTCTGCCTGTCATCATATGAGCAAAACTTTAATGATGCCTGTAAACTAAACTATACCTATAAACTAGACTTAAACTTTTCTTTTACCTACACAGTAATGAATACCCATAATAATACATCCTGAAAATGAAAACTATTTGAAATACTTTCCAGTGTATTTTTATTTAAATACATTTGTATTTAAAAGTATTTGTAATTGTATTTGAACCCCTCAAGAGTATTTGTATTGAAATACAGTTCAATCTGTTTGATCCCATGTCTGGATGGGACAAACACAAACTAGTTGTGGAATTAGACAGGTTTACAGTTTGCATTTAATTAAACATAATAGACACGGATTTAGCAGCTAACTGCCCAGATCCATTCAGGATTCTGGATGTTGGAAATAAGAACAGTCATTCACACCATACTGACAGAGCAAACAGTACAGGTGGGGCTGTGGCCTGGCTTCTAAAATTACAAAGCAATATGTTAGGGGATGCTTATCTCCTGCAGTGCTTCCCACTGGCTGCCACAATATAACTTTGTACTACCAGTACTACAATAAGCAGGAGGGTCAGGAGATTTATATGGCTTCTCTGGGGAGAGAACTTAACAGTAATATAAAATTAATAGATCAATTAGTATTACATTTATTAGATTACTTCTCATATTGCCATTTCTATCTGTCTAATATATTTGCTTGAAAAAATGTAATCATGAGAAGTAATCGTAAGTACGATTACTTTGATAATGTACTCGAGTACGATTACTTTGTGTGTACTTTGCTTTGTGTACGAGTATGATTATTCAAAAAGTACTCGTACTGTGAGTACAGAGTATGATTACTCCATCTCTGCTGAGAACTCAGAATGATTATGGAAGGGACATTCTTAAAATTAATAGAGTTGGAATATAGATAGATGATGTGTTTACACATATAATAATTGATGTATTAAAGCTGACAACTGCTCTTTAAATAAGTCCGTTAATATGTCTCACTACCACTTTATGACAACCAAATGATATTCATGTTACTAACAAGTTACACAGGATCCCCTGTATTTTCCCAGCCAGGAACAGCTACCTTATGCAAACAACTTGTACTAGACACCAATTTAGACCATAATCCTTTTATATATGTAACTAGTCCAGGAAATCAAAGATAAAAGGGACCATTATCAGTGAGCCACAGCCATAAAATGCATGTGGCTTTCACACTGGACACTGCCATTAATTACTAGCTGAGTCTGCTTCTGAAGAAGTGCTGTGATTCCAGTCAGCCCACCTACACTGGTAGAGCCTGGGGTCAGCTTGCAGGGTGAGGTTATGGAACAGAGTGATACAGAGCCTTGGAGACTGGCCAGAGGTAATCTGCCCTCTCAGCAGGCAGCACTTGTGGTCACTACATTCATCCTCTTACCACAAAGTTACCAGAGCCACCATTGGTTCATGATCAAGTCCATTAGCTCAACTCACCAATCAAGACAATACACAACACGGTGTGTGGCAGTTTCCATGAGCAGTGTCCTCCAATTACAGAATAGATAAATTAACCTTGGTCCCAATCCCAAGAACTAACTTCATGAAGTTACTTGATGAAGCTCTTATGTTTACTATAAAGGGTGGTAAATCTGGTGATCCTACAAGACGTTTTTCTACAGAAATAGAACAGGCCTAAGGATTTATGTAATTATATTCACCAATACACAAAAAGGACGTAGGGTAGGATCATTGCTAACAACCCACCCTCATCCAATAAATGGACAGATCTACAAAGACATTGCATAACTTCGTATACTATTGACGCTTGTCTCTGTCCACTGCAGCAGACGATGGCGGACAAACACCAGAAACTCCGTCTCCTCCTCACGGACGCCATCATCGACCTGTGCCGGCGCGAGACGTTCTACATCGAGGAGCTGCGGATAGAGGGCACTGTGTGTCTCGTGTCCGACCGCTCCAGTGTCGTCATTGCTCAGATCACCGAGCAGATTGGAGAGAACTCGGGCAAGAAGGACTCCGCCAACGCCAACGACGACGCAGACTCTCTGTCGCTGCACGAGGAGCTGCGACATGACGACAGTACCGCTGACCGAGGGCGTAACAATGACGCCGCAGTGGTCAGCGACAAAGACAGGTAATGTGATCGTCAACGTATTTTTTGTGTCAATTTGTAAAGTTAAATTTCACGTGAATGCTTATTGTTACGGACATCGCTAATAATGATAATTGTACTGGCTGATAACTTAACCAGCTAAGCTATGCGATTGTGCACTGGGAAAAGGATAGTAACCTTTTACTTAAAGCAGGATATATCCAATGGTTAGATTAATAATAATTTGGTAACTTTTGTTGTGCCTAAACCCTTGGAAACCAAGCTCAGAGCGCACCAGTACAAAACGGTTAATTGATCTAAGAGTAAAAAAAAACAATTCCAGTTATCAGATTGATGGATACGCCAGGGAACTATTGTGGATAGGCAATGTTGTGAAGGTGTGTCTTTTAATGCGCGATCCCCAAACTCTTCTGCGATTTTAACATGATTTGCTGTCGATTTTGTTACTAGGATTCAACGTGTTGTAGGTTGGCGGAGGCGGAAAACATGTCGCGGCGGCTGAAGCGCATCAACAAGGCGCTGCTACCGATGTACCGGACGGGGGGCAAGTACCTCTGTCCGTTTTGTCCGAAGAAGTACCACTTCAAGCACAGCCTCAAGGACCACATCAACACGCACACGGGCAGCCAGCCGCACGTGTGCAAGCACTGCCGGCGCACCTTCTCGCACCTCGCGAGTCTATGCACGCACATCAAGCGCTGCCACTACAGCCAGATCTCGCAGGAGTTTCAGTGCGAGATCTGCAAGGAGCGCTTCCTCAACCGGCAGTCGCTGAAGCAGCACTTCACGTGGCGCCACCGGAAGGGAGGGTCGGACGCCGCGGCGCAGGATGCGCAGCCGGGCGACGGCGGCGCTGCCGACGACGGCGAGGCACAGCCGCAGGTGGAGGAGGAAGCGCCCGAGGAGAACGTGAACGGGTGTCCCGCCCAAGAGGACAGGCCGTGGGAGGCGTCGGAAGAACCCATGAAGACATCTGTGGCGGCGACGACGGCGCAGTTCGTCTACCAGAACAACGATCCGCAAAACGCCGCCGCTGTCATGGCCATCGCGAAACATGACGTATTCGCGACGCACCCGGAAGTGACGTCATCGTCCGCGGCAACTGCACCGATGGCGACGCCGTCGTCGCTGTACACGCAGGCGCCGCCCATGAGTCTGCCGCCGATGTCGTCGCCGCTCATCGACTACAACCAGTTCGCTCACTGCCTCATGTCGGCGCCGCCCAGCTCCATGGCGCAGTTCTACCACCAGGCGACAGCACCGTCGTCGTTCATGCCGGCCGCCGCCGCGCCGCCGGTGATGGCGCCGCTGGCGCCCCTGACGCTCGAGCGGACGATCGACGGCAAGTTCCAGTGCCCGTACTGCGTGAAGACGTACAACTTCAAGCACACGCTGAAGGACCACATCAACAAGCACATGGGCAAGCGGCCGCACGTGTGCAAGCACTGCGGCGACACGTTCACTCACCTGGCCAGTCTGTGCGCGCACATCAAGCGCCGGCACGCCGAGCACATGCCGAACGACTACAAGTGCGAGATCTGTCACGACAAGTTCATGAACTACCAGTCGCTGAAACAGCACCACACCTGGCGGCACCGCGACAAGAAGCCGCCGCTGCTGAACGTGTCGGCCGCATCCGCCGCCCCCGCTTCAACGCCGTCGCCGACGATGGTGGCGCCACCGGCGCACACGCGCGCGCCGGCGCTGCAGCTGCCCTCTGTCGGCGCCTTCATGAGTAACGTGCTCACGTCGCCGCCGCTGCCGTCGACGGTGCACGCAACGCAGCAGCAGAACGTGTTTCCGGGCGCCACAGCGCTTCCGATGACGTCATCAGAAGTGGCGCCACTGCCGACGGTCGTCACGTCATCGTCGTCCGTGCTCAATCACGCCGAGGCGCTGGTGAAGGTTGAAGCGCCAGACATCGACGCGTACACGCTGCCTCCGCGCGGTGACCCAGCGGGCGAGCCGAAGATTCGTCTCGAGATCCCTCCGGTAGACGAGCAGCCGATGGAGACGGGCGGCGGCGGAGACAACAACTCCGACCCGGGCGTCGGCCAGCTGTCTCCGTCCGGCTCCATCATGTCGTACTTCGAGGAGATCAACTACCAGACGGAGTACGGCCTGTACCGCTACAAGTGTCGGCTGTGCAGCAACGTGTTCAAGATCAAGAACAGCCTGTACGAGCACGTCAACAGCCACCTGGGCAAGAAGCCGCACGTGTGCAGCGTGTGCGGCGTCGCCTTTACCCACCACAGTTCGCTGCACAACCACATGCGCAACAAGCACACGTTCCACAGTCGCCAGGAGAAGGAGGCGCAGTGTAAGATTCAGTGCCCGACGTGTGGCCGTAAGTTCCGCTACCCGAGCGAGCTCGACCGCCACTTCAACTACAACCCCGACCACGACCGCACGGGCGCCGCCGCCTCCCGCGCCGCCGCAGAGTCGCCGGAAGCCTACCTCTCAGGTGACGTCACTCAGCCGGAGAAGTCGCCGCCTTGTCAGTCGCCGGATTGCGTGTCAAAGGAGCCGTTCACAGACTAGCAACGTAACGTGGTTTGGTGAACAGGACCTAAAGGGTATAGTTTTCTCTAATTTTTCTGGCTGATCAATCGGCACATCAGTGTCACGTGAGATCGTGATAGTACGGATCACTCGAGAAACACGATGTCTGTCACAACAGTTTGCCAGTATTTGTGTTTGTGCAACTCACTCCTCTGTCTCAGAACGACTGCCAACTGAAAGACACTGAATCAGGAATACATGCACGGTCATGTTGAAGATTTGTTATAGTGTGAAGAAAACAGTGCGCTCATTTACACTTTGGCGTACTGAGAAGGTCGATACAGGATTGAATGCATGTGAAATGTTTCACAGTTTAACTGTATATTTATTTTAAATCGTACATTATATACGTCGGGAAATTTCCGAGTAGAGCTATGCTGAGTTTACGGACAGATTAAATCGTGTTTCAAACAGCAGGTCCAAAAGAGCAGAATTATTTACATGTGAATACATGTTTCAAAGTATTTTAACTTACTATTATTATTGCTATACCTGCACTGCAACTACGAATGAATGACCTGTCATATAGTATTTCTATTTAAATGTGTTCCAATGTATTTGTCCATACCCTCTTATTACGACAATGATTCATAAATATTAGAACACAGACACATCAAACGAGTACACAAACTGTACGGTTTGTAATTCTAAACTTTGTTGTACTGTTTACGATGCGAAAATATTCTTATGAATAACGGTACTGTATTGAATTTAAATTGCACAATCTTAAAGCATTACGTTTGTATAATGTTATCATTTAGCTTATTAATGAAAATCCATCGTGAGTGTTCTATTGACAGCTAGGCAAACAAATAGTCAGCGGTTGAGATCTGAACTGGGTTGTTTATGTTTAAACCGTATCTTGACTCATTTCTTGACCTGCGTAATTGCATTACTTTCACGTGAATAAGACATCTACACACCCATGACGTAGATAGAGTGATTCGAAGCATTACTATTTTCTTTCCAGTGCGGGTGTGTGGAATGTGGTCCCGTGCCGTGTTTGTCACATTCTGTTGGCATGTTGCACCCCGTTTGGTCAATTCGTATAACCACCTTTCGTTTGCGGGTAATTCTTTCTGTGTATATATATATATATATATATATATATATATATATATATATATATATATATATGGCTGTTTGCACACGTATTTTTAACTTTCTTACAACTCGAATGAGAGCAATCTGTAAATATGCTTTGGCTATTTAATTTGATATTGTTTTTAGCTCAGATGGTAGCGTCAGTAGCATAGATGACGGGAATTCCTTAAACTTCTTGTTTGTGATATCTTTAAATCACACATGTATTTAATTAATAATACACTGCATGTACACGCAGCTGATCATGGTGATATAGCCAAACGATATTCGTATTAATAATGATAATACTATAGTCTATTTAGGTGATGATATTAACGACATAATATGTATTGTATATACCTCTGCTATAGACTGTTGTGATTCGTATTTATAATGTGACTGTAGGCGTCTGTAATGTATGATGTAGCAGTTTCATGTGAAATAATACTACTGATAGTGCATGTCTTTGGTGTTGAGCTGGTTACGTCGCGTTTTATACAAGTCCGTACGCTGTCGCGCTTACATTTTTCCGGTTGTTATAAACGTTCCGATTGACGTTTCTGCGCATGCGCGATAAATGTAAATTCATCAATGTGCAGCGAAACGACAAAGCATTTTTGGTATAAATGCCACGGGCTGTTCGTTAACTCTCCTGTGATGATTACTGCGAAGAGTTGCTTAAAATGTTGTTCAATACATTGAAATATTACGTTTGTTTAAATCACTGTCACGGATTATAGCGCACTACAGTCACGTGATTTGCGCTTGCTATCGAAACATGCCTCAAAACTTGTTTGCCCAGAGTTAATTTGCAACAAATAACTTTGCTGAGAGGTTATATACATCCTAAATAGCAGCCCGTGGTATTTATGCCTTAAATGCTTTGACGTTTCCCTGCACATTGGTGATTTTACATTTATCGCGCATGCGCAGAAACTTCAATCGGAACGTTTATAACGCCGGGAAAATGTAAACGCTATGTGCGTGCGCTAGGGGACCGTTTCACTCAATAAGACAAAGTGCTGTTAAGGACACTTCATAATAAAATAAAAAATCCGTTGTTAAACTTAATGAGTTTTTAAACATAAATACCAATTGCCGTATTACCCAGGACACAATTTCCATGACACACCAGTAATTTAAAAGTGCAACATCTGGTGTAAGAGCTCTTAACGACGTTGGTGAAATGGTCCCCAGAGGTCGCTGTCTGTTAGTATTACATCTACTCCTGTTGGAAAGTGGAAACACAACTTACATTTTGTTCCACCCGTTCATAGACGTTGTAAATCCATCGGTATCGCTGATCATGGTGGAGCCGCTGTTTCTTTTTCATTTAAAGAGGACCGTATTTTAGAGTTGTATGTTCCATCACAATTTTAGTATACACTTGCGCTAGCAAAACACCGCAGGCTGCGTTCACCGTCAAAGGTTGGATAACTCTGGTCCATATAATGGCAAACTAAGCAAACAGCAATTGTTCACCCTATATTTGATTTACTGTTATAAGAATTAAAGTTCACGAAGCAGTCGGATATGCAAGCTTTCGTGTAGAGATATTTTTCCTACATAGACCTTATTCATGGTCGTTCGGAAGTTTACACAACCTTCCATTTAAACAGGCTTTGGTTGTGAGACATTTATAGTTCCACCACTCATGTGTAGATCGACATCTACACATTCTCTCTCTATGCTCAACCATGATATAACTGTGTCCTCGTTTGAATAATTTGCATGTCAGTCCATTTCAGGGCGGGGTTCTAGAAACACATTATACAGACAATATTTAGCAGAGAAAAATAAATATGACCCAGTATCGATAAAAACACAGAATAGTTTTTTTCAGATGATTTTTTTTTAAAATATAATTTAAGGCCTGTATGTACACACCCGTGAACGGGACAGATGTCCCGGATTTGATAGTGTTAATTTTTGTTATTATATATATATATATATATATATATATATATATACACCATAACTTTTTATTATATATATATATAATAAAACTTTATTTTAACACTCAAATCCGTGAACGGGACAGACGGATTTGATAGTGTTAAAATAAAGTTTTGATATATATAATAAACTTTATTTTAACACTATCAAATCCGGGACATCTGTCCCGTTCACGGGTGTGTACATACAGGCCTTAAATTATATTTAAAAAAATAAATCATACTGTATGTACACACCCGTGAACGGGACAGACGTCCCGGATTTGAAAGTGTTAAAATATAATTATATATATATATATCTGTCCCGTTCACGGGTGTGTACATACAGGCCTTAAATTATATTAAAAAACTGAAATTATCTGAAAAAACTATTCTGTGTGTATATCGATACTGGGTCATATTAGTTTGTCTCTGCTAAATATTGCCTATATATGTGTTTCTAGAACCCCGCCCTGAAATAGACTGAAATGCAAATTATTCAAACGAGGCCACAGTTATAGCATGGTTGAGCATAGAGCATAGAGAGAGAATGTGTAGATGTCGATCTACACATGAGTGGTGGAACTATAAATGTCTCACAACCAAAGCCTGTTTAAATGGAAGGTTGTGTAAACTTTCGATTATATTATGTAATCGTTTGTGCAGAAGCGATTACATATCCAGAGAAACGGGATGTACACGTCGGAAATGTAATTTTTTAAGACTGCTAAGAACCAGACTAATACACATTCGCGGCATGTATAACTAGCAATGTCTTCATCACTGTACCCGTACCATAAATCATTACTACATATGTCCTTTCTTCCCACAAACAATAAAAGAGTGCAATGTAATATCAGAGGCGTTGGCGTGGATCATGGAATATCTGGTAATTCACTTACACTTGACATCAGTCACAATTCTACCGTTTTTTGCTAACTTAGTTACCCGGATATTTGTCAAGATGTCGCAAAATTCAGGGAAAGAAATTCCACTAACTGAGCTAAATGTCGGCCAGCTAAACCACTTATCACAACAGCTTGATCAGGTATATATGCAAGATGACTTTATTGCATGAAATATTGCGACATCATTTCTCTTATTTAACGATTACATGTTAAAAATACATAATATCGCTCAACTGAAGCACGCAGGGCACTTATGCAGAATTCGGATCCACCTCAATTGTGCCATTATAACTGCATATTTGCCTGCATTGGATACCTCACACAAACTCTAATCTTAAACATGATCAATCAGCATTCCCAGATATATTTATGTGCCACAAATATTGTATTTTGAGACCCAAATAACGCTCCGATTTGTGCCAGTCACAAGCGCAGAGCCAGCGGTGCATCACTGCATGCGTTACTGTCGCTGTCTTTTGACTTTTCGATCTCAAAAGTCTTCTAAGACACACTGTTTATAAAGCATAAATATGCATAAGATGATGTTAAATAATTGAATTAGTAAAATCAAATCAAGTATCAGATGTTGGCAAAGATACAGTTATAATGGCAAAATTTAGGTGGGTCCGAATTCTGCATAAGTGCCGCATGCAGTGCTCCCGTGCTGTGTCACTCACGGTGTGTGCAGTGGTCACCAAACAATAGCGGTGACCAGTGATCATCATCATATGATAAGTGCCAAGAATTCTTTTGAGACTTGCATGCTTTTATTTTTATGCATATTGTGTGCATATAAACTATGAACCAGCCATATATAATAGGCCTAGGCGTTATGTACCACAGCCAGGTGAAGTTCAGACTGAAGTCAGTTATTAAGATAATGCAATCCATATAAAACATTACAAAAGTTTAAATCTTCTGGCAAGAATTGAAGTCACATATTAATTACTACTTTTTCTTTTGTGGTCCGGTAGATAGCATTTCCACTTGTCGTTACTGCTAATTGTATAACTACTGTGCCAGAATTATACACACATATCACAATACTCAACACAGTGAACTGCTCTCTAGTCTTTTACTCCATACACTAGTAAAGATAAGGGCGGATTAGTAAAATGGGCCTTTGTAGCCACAATGAATGACCCTAAGCTGAATTCATTCACAGACCTGGATGTAAATGAATCCCAAATCATTAAACATAATTATCTATATATATATATATATATATATATATATATTCACCCCAGCAAATAACTGTCTACAGCAGTGTCAGCTTCATTTACAAACACATTTTTATGATAACATTTTCTTAGACATGACCACCAGGTACTTGTATGAGCATTATTTATGAGATTAGCAGTTCTTTGACATGACATTTTCTGTAGTGTGATATTTCTATTTCAATAATCAAGGAGCATTTTTTTCATAACACTCTAATCTGGGGTCCGTTTCAGAATTAGTGTGGACAATTTGTAATGGTAGGCTGCCTTGTATCTGGTAGAGTGGTACGGTCAATGAGTACAATTCACACCCATTATTAATTGTGCAGTTTTTGAATACAGATCATAATCTACAGTACTTCATTTATTACTTTGTTTTTTCTTGATTAATTACTTTGTTACCATTATGAACATTGCATTGTTACTTAACCAGGGTTGCAAAACACAGTGTTTTTTGGTTTAAATACAATTGTTGTGATTTACATTTGCGTTGTCAGTTTTGAGTGTCGTGATGTTTTATGTTTGCAGGAGATTGAGTTAATGCAGAATTCTCTCAACCAACTGAAGATGGTCCAGTCGAAGTTTGTCGAGTCACAAGAATGTCTCGGCAAAGTGACAAAAGCAAACGTGGGCAAGGATATGTTAGTCCCCCTCACTAGCTCGGTATCCTTGCTGCAGTATATTGATGTTGTAGTTCACTAGCTGGCTCACTGTTCTAAATAAAATAATGAAAAGTAGTTTGTTTAAATTTTATTAATCATGATTTTTAATTTAATTTCAAGTAATTTTGTGAAACATTGTCAGCACAACAAATTTAAAAAAATGATGATAAAAACAACCTTATATAAAATTCAAAAGAACATATTTACTGTGTATCAGACATGATGCACCTATTGAACTTTTTCTTTAGGACTAGCATTAAAAATATGTTGTTTCAACTTAATCAAATTATAACCTACCAGGTGTCTCTATAAGCTTCAAGATCAGGTACTTTGTATACATATTTTAAAACATTTTAATATTAAAACATCTTGGTTGACACACCACACCATCATACATACACATAGTAGCGAGTAGTTTTTAACAAAAATATAACAATTATGTATATATTTACATTTTTTACTGTTCCCCGTTTGAAACGTGGCAATCAACACATTGACACATTTTGAGTGTAGAACACTTGTATATTCGATGTCTTCTTAACACATTTCTACAGATGTATGTGACAGGACAACTGGATGACACTGACAACTTCCTCATTGATGTAGGAACGGGATACTATGTGGAAAAGGTAATAATTGATGTCACATACATGTTTTATTTTTGAATGAATCTCTATAAAAGAGATAACTATGAAAACAGTTGTACATAAATTATAAAGATTTCATGAAATTGGTAAATCTGAAAGCAACTGTAACAAGGATCATATTTATATTTCATGAGACTGGTCTGTAGTGGAACTAGTTTATTGCTGTTTGAATCTTCGTAAGTTTCCCATTATGTATTACAATTCTCACAGCTGGAGAAATGGCTCTTTCATTCTGGGGCTAAGTTGTAATGGAAATTGTATGTGTTAATGAAACTTGAACAATGTCAGATGTCTGAATATTATTAAATATACTGTTAGTAGCCTATTAAACATGAAAAAGGGTAATAATTGAGTTCTGGTAAATGGAATATCATGAAAAAGCATATGTGGACATTATACATTTTAGATGATATTTGCTAAGTCTTATATGTTATTAATTAACATACTGAAGTCTTAGCATAATTCTGTGGTTATTAGCATTAATGCTGGCACTCGCTGGAATATGTGCATGTTTTAAACGTTACTCATTATCATTTCGGCCATATCACTGGATTGCAGAATGCTGAACAGGGCAAGGAATATTTCAAACGCAAAGTGGAATACATCACAAAAGAGATGGAGAAGATTCAGCCACTCTTGCAGGAGAAGTACAAGATGAAACAAGGTAGATACTTGTCAGTCTAGGTGTATATCATAAACTTCATTTGTCAATGATGTGCAGCAGGGCCAAGTTATTGCCAGTCACACATGTTTTGGTGGACACATGGATGTTAACTGCTATGACACATACATGCTAAGCCTGCAATAAGCCTTGTTGGCTAGGGTTGTTGTATATCAGCCTCCGAGTCTCAGAGCATTATGTAGACCCTGTTTTAAAGGAACTGTAGACCCTTAATAGGATAAATGTCTTGTGGGATGCAATGACTCATAATAAAACAAATTGGTACCATTTTTCCCCCTAGGTTTTTAGTGCAATATTCTTGTGATAATATGTATAGCGCAATGGCTCAGGGGTAGAACTTCGGACTTTCGACTACGAGAACCTGGGTTCGAATCCTTTGCTGCAGTGTTAAAACCTTGGGCAAGTTTTTTCACTCTACATTGCTCCAGTTCACTCTGCTGTATAAATGAGTACCTGGCTATAGACATTGGTGGATATGTGTACGAGCAGCCTTCGCACATTAATTATAGCATATGGCTGGATGCTTCCCAGAGAAGCCGAGATGATGTCTGAGTGAACAGGTCTGTCAGGGAAGTAAAGTGTAAAGCGCTTTGAACGGTCCTGAGGATTGGATACTGGAGCCTTTACTTATTTGTTATGTATGTCAAAGGAGTACTAACTCACCAAATTTGTTTTGCTTTCTTTAATAAGCCTCTTGCTATGTTCGTAATGTGAATGATACAGCTTGTTCAAATGGTAAACAGCGTATTCAGCTTGAAATCTAGTTTTATTGGCAATATCGTTCTAGCAGGTTGAGTTAACAGCAATACCCTTTGATGGTCATTTGTAACTTTCACCATAACACACGTCCGGTTATAAATTACTACATTCAGTTACTTGCTTTAACAGTTATAAAATAAATATAATCTATTAAACAAACTATATTACAGTGTACTGTTATTCATTTGTTATTTTTGAAAATAATTGTTTTGTGATACAGCAGTCAGGCGGTCAAATACATTATTTTGTATTTAAAAGTATTTAAATACTTTTAAAAGTATTTGTAATTGTATTTAAATACTTTACCTAAAATACTTGATATTTTCAACTACTTTCAAATCTTTTTCAAATCCATTGTCAGTATCAACATTTCTGTTTCACGATCACATGCAATGCCTGCCAAACTGATTACCTTTACTGTAAATCACATTTTACCAAAAAACTATTTTCAACCTTCAAGATATCCATTGATTTCAACTTTAATGTGTCTTTTACCCAACAATGCTAATTATCGAAGAAGGTACTTGACAGCAGGTGTTTTATTTATAAAGGATATACTAAAAATAATAATATATCCAGAATATACTTCTAAATTACACAATGGCAATACATGAATATATAAAATGTACGTAATAAATTAAGCTTACACAGTAAAGAAAACATGTTAAATTATAATAATAAATGCATAAATAAATAACTAAAGCTTCTAAAAACCATAATGTATGAACTAAATTTATCAACAATAAATTTATATATAAAATTTTAAATGAATAACCAAATATATAAATCAGTTAATAATAAAGTAAGATACAAAAATTATATTAGTAACTATAATTATGGTTAAAATAAGTTACGCACTACAAGTAGTCTCTTTGAAGCCGTAAAAAGACGTGTTTTTAAATTAGATGCTCAAGTGAGTTTATTTATTTATTTATTTATTTATGTTAATATGTCCTTGTGTTGTAGCTGTCGTTGAAGTGGTTCAGATGAAGGTGCAGGCTCAGATGAGTCAACAGCAACAGCCCGGCCAGCAGCCAGTCCCCATCAAGTCCTAGCTCCTCTCTCTCACCCCTACTGTGTCCGTACCGAGTCAAAGATCAGCCTTTCATAGGAAATAAAACACTTGCTGTAAACACATAGTTTGTACTTTGGCAGTCTTGCCTGGCATTTCAGTGACCGGGCATCACTTATTTGTAAGTTGTATTTCTGTGTGACTTTGAGTGAAATCGGCTGGAGTTCGACACATGTATATCGATGTATCGGTCAATTTCAGTGTGCTTTCATGTTTGTTAGAAGCTGCTTTTCTATTTAAAGCATTTGTGCAGGCATCAATTGTATTTGATTACTGTCATCATAAATTATGCATTCAAGTTAAGTCTTAGATTTGTTGACTGTGTCCCAGGGTCCATACATTTGTGTGAAATCGTCGACTACAAAAACACATACATGCTATCGCCAAGAACGTATGCAGAACCACATTAGTAAAATTATTCCCTCAGCTTTGGCAAATAACCAAAGCAGTCTTTTTTGTGATGCAATAAAATACCAGGTCTGTTTGTTCATGTGCATTTCAGTTATTTGTAATAATTAAAAAAATTCTTTTTAATAAATATATTATGAATTGGAACCGACTTGTTCATGAAATGGTTAGAAAAAGGTGTGTAATTGTTGGCCATAATATGCTTCATTGTTTATGCAATCAATGCTTTGTAAAGGTGTGCAAATTATTATAATCATGCTATACCAGTCATATTATCTATCTATGTCCCATAGCTTAGCTTTAGGGGCTGCAGGAGGGATAGAATGAAATGCAGGTTTTCCACACTTCTCTACCCTCAGCTGTTCTAATAAGTTGATTGAAGCTGAGCCCAGTCCATTGTTTGACATTGTAGACACATGACTTCCCATGTCCTCTCTTTCTTCACCCGTCAGTTCTTCTTTGCAGGATTGTGTTAGAATTGTGAATGCGTTATTGGAATAAGTTTTATTCAACAACAACAACATAACAAAGCTGCAAATAAACTTGAGTTGAAAAGTTGGTGGACCTTCAGCATTAAAAGGTTTGCAGTTTGAAAAACAAAGGCCAGTATCAAAACTGTGACAGTTCCACATTGCGCACGCGCCACGTGTCCATTTGAAAAACCACATTGAAAACGGAAATTGTTCTTCAGTAACACAGTAAAATGACAGTAATAAGATTGGTGAGTCATGATTAGTGCTGGTTCGAATTCGATATATCGAAGTATCGCGATACTTGCGAAAGTTTGATACCGATATTTAGTGGTATCGCGATACTTCGATACTTTTGGTATCGAACGCCCACTGTTCGATACCTTCGATACTTTCGATACCTTCGATACCTTCGATACCTTCGATACCTACGATACCTTCGATACCTTCGATACCTTCGATACCTTCGATACCTTCGATACCTTCGATACCTTCGATACCTACGATACCTACGATACCTTCGATACCTTCGATACCTTCGATACCTTCGATACCTTCGATACCTACGATACCTTACGATACCTACGATACCTACTGAACAGGTTCACCACTGGCAGAGCCAGAGGTAGAGGAAGAAACTGACCTGTTCTTGAAAACAGTTGCAAAAACATAATGGGGCTTGTTATGTGTACTTGATAACGTGGTAATTTAAGTTTTATATTTAAAAAAATATTGTTGTGAACTGGGTACAATTGTAATTTAAATAAATATTTTTTTCAATTATTAATTAGTGTTATTTTATTGTAATCATCTATACAGTTTTGATGCTAAATCACAATTATCTTTATGATAGAATTAATAATAAAAAAGTTATAACAGTGAGGGTTCAGCTGTGCTGGCAGTGACACTATTATAAGTGATAGGTGTTTTTATATAATAATAACATATTATTTGTATGTTTCATTTGTTTCAGCTGTATTTGTTGATGATCATTTTAGGAGACACATTGACTTGAAATTAAGCTGCTATATTAAAGTGTATTTACAAACAGCTGGGGTGAAGTACTGTTATTAATTTAAAATAATTCAGTGCAATTAATTAATTAATTTGTCACTAGGTATTTTATTGCAGTTGTCTTTATTGTTTTAATATTATATTACAGTTACCTTTTAGTTTTACAACAGTAATCAATTATATTGAAACTGTTGTCTGGGTACTTAATAAATTGAAAATTGCATATTAATCATTGTTTGCATGACTACAAAATTGTCACATATTTCCCTACAAGTGAAACATTTTGTGTTTCTGTGGCATTAGCCTAAGTGGATAATAGTGTTTCTTTGAAGATCTCTACTGTACTGAATTACATTTATAAGGACTGCTGATGTATTTGAACCGAAAATTTGACTACTGCTAACCACATCAAATTTCAACCCTTCGTCAGTGCAATAATGGGTGTAATAATCTCCTTGATGTTTTACATGGCCGAGCTACTGCTAACTTGTTTAAGCTTGAAGGCATGTCCCTTTTAAAAATCCTTTTTATTACCCTGTATTATTCCTTGATTATAGACTAACAATTTAATTTGGGATTTCATTAGTTAAATAACAGAAAAATGTGTGTCCCTATTGCTGGTCTGGACAGGTTTAGGCCAATTACACATTACAATGTCTAGTGAATAAGACACAGTTAATGAATATTTAACATCTGGATAAGTCGATCACTATTTTATTCTTTAGAGTTTGAAGAGCATGAATGTTGAGCAAATGTGATAGCAAAATTAAGGCATACTGGTTGGAATACTGTACCGTATTTCAAAGTGTATGGTTTTAAATGGAAAAAAACACTGTTGTCATTAAAAATGTAAATATGTTTTTTTCATCCCTTTAAAAGATGACGAGGCATGTTGCCAATGATAATTTCTAATTGCATATTGTGTATTTTGAAATCTCACAATTTTGACATCCCATACCTATCCTACTTTTTAAACCCTTTTAAATCTTTAAAAAATTCACAATAAGTAAAAATATTAATTTTAAAACATGTTTTAAAATCATGCTTGCTAAACCCAACACAAAAAATCTTCTAAATATTTTTTGTTTTCATCAAAAAAAATTTTTTGATAATTATTTTTTAAGTTACTATTTCGCATTTCATTTTCCAGAAATGTGTTGGCATTGTCCCGCGTTGTATATTAATATTTATAAAAATATTGCAAATATTTTGCCAAAAATGTTGTAATGTAAGGGATACAGATTTTTAAAATCGCTATACTTTTTCAAACATTTCTTTTAAATTTGGGAAAAAACGGCATGTTTGGTTGATGTGTTCGACTCGAAGCGAGCTGTCCACCATACGACATGTACTACATCCAAAATTAGTATATTGTTACTGGTAGTGGTATGTTTGGGTTATTCATATAGGCGCACGTGAAAATAGACGGGGGCAAAAGTTTAAGTGTCGAAACCCCAAGTTGAAATTTAAAATTTTTTGCATTTCATTAACGGAGAATTTTCCCCACGAATGGTAACACTATTTTTTTAAAATTTTGCATTGTTTTTTCCCCTGGGTTAAAAATATGTATGATATATAATTATAATTTTTCAAATTATAGTCAGCCTTGACTCTGCAAACCGGGTAAAAGCACAAAAATACATCAATATAAAAATGTTTTATCAGAAAATAAATTTTAAGGCCTAAAAGCAAAAATTTTGGACAACTATTCACCGTTTTTCTCGAGGTAAGATTTTGAAGTGTAAAGATTACCTTGGGTGCCACTGATAGAAATTTTAACACATCGTCTTTTGGTAGACTAAAGCTCGACCTGAACACTATCTGTACGATCTGGGTAAGATGTTTTTAAAATTAGCATTATTAATTTCTTTTAGTTTTATATTGTAGAAACCATTTAAATATTATATTGGAGATGAGTTGATGTGATAATTTGTGTGTATGTACAATTTGCTTGTTTGCATTCTTTGAAACAGAAAAAAAATTGAAATCTCTTTAGACTATATAGTTTTAATTTAATTAACTTTGAAATGGTTACACACATCTATAACAATAATATTAATATTATGTATATTTGATTGTTTTATCATAACTATTTTACCTTAAATTGTTATGTTGTATCATTATAATATATACAGCACATACTAACTTATACTTAGGCTTGTTTGCTCGCTGAGAGCATATATAGCATAAACCATGGTTTCCCACTAATGTCGGTTTGCAGCCATTTTCTTGGTATATCTCCCGGTGTATCCCATCTGCTTTTCCATTGTCTTGCATTACAATTAAAAAAACTAAAATGTCATAATTGCAGGGGCAATACGCAGGATTGATCGTTGTGGAATTCCAAACGGGAATCATTGTAAACGTGGATGTTGCATGCCAGCATTCATTTTATATGCTGGCATGCAACATCCACGTTTGTATAATATATAATTGTATAATGTGATATTTTTTCTTCAGGTAATGAGAACCCCCTGTGTAATTATGGTGTATGGTGTACGTATGGCATAGACTTTCAATGTGTAATGGTACATTTAATTTACCATAGTACGAACTAATTAATTTATGTGACTATTATATCCGTGACTATATATGACTATATATAGTTTAGCCGAATTGCTCATCCATGCTTGGGGAAAGGAGTCAGCTATGCAAAAACATTTCTATAATTAAGTTTACACCAGCCGGAAGAATGTGGAAAAAGTCTTAGTCCATAGACTACTAGGTGTCAGCACAAATACATGCTAAACTGAAGGAGATATGGTTTCACAAACAAACGAAAAACAAATAAACCATCAACCAAAAATCAAGCAAACAAACATACGTGCACACACATAAACACTGTTTTATAACATTAATTTGTGTTAGTATTGACCTTTTAAAAGTAGCTAATTCCATTATTATATTCTCCTTAACGAAATTAATGTGGGGGGCTGAGAACCTCCGCCCCGCTTCAGCACTACTCACCCCGCCTATCCCCTGACTCGCGGTCTAGGAAAGAAAGACCGGACGAGACGGGAAGGTCGGAGGGGGGTCGGGTGTCGTTGGAAAGTATTCGTCGCCTGGAAATATTGGTCGCTGTTTTGTGTTTATGATTTAATAACATATCTCCACGCCCACTGCAGTCGTACTAATGCCAACCCGCTCTAGTATAAAAAAAACCTGAATAGCAACGCGTCGAAGCATAGCGATTCCATCAGCGTACAGGACGACCACGTGAGGCACCTGAAATGCAAAGATAACCAGTCATTATTTAACTAATTAATGTTGTCAATACACCAGTATCAATATTTAGTTAAAGCTATGATAGGCTTCTAGATAAACAGTAACCAAGACTGAAAGACCGAAACAGATATAAGATTTCTATAAAGTACTAGCCATCATAATCTTACCTTGGAATGTGGATGCGCCGACCGTGGAGTACTGTGTCAACGGCTGCACTCCATACTCATCCATGTTTTTGGGCGTCGACAACGGGGTGTTTTGTGTTTTGAATCTGAAGTGACACCCCCTCCGCATGGATATTCCGCCCTACAAGTCTTGAAGTTGTGAACGTCGTCGTGATCATATTCTGCCTCCTATGATTGGGAGGAGAGTAAACTCCTTTCACTGTTGAAGCACTGGGAAATCACATCTCCTCCTTCCAGAAATAGGTTGGAAGTTCGGTGGTCATCCCTTACTATATCTTCCCATCCCTTACAATCCACTGTGTGTGTGCTTGTGTGTGTGTGTGTGTGTGTGTGCGTGCGTGCGTGCGTGCGTGCGTGCGTGCGTGCGTGCGTGCGTGCGTGTATGTGTTTATATGATTTTGACCTGTTTACAATTAATTCTTGACTGTTGCTCCTAATATTCATACCAGTGGAGTGTTAAAAAAATGTACTTTCTAAATTGTATGCATGTACTCAACTTCTTATATGGCCAACCCTTTAGCAAACCGAAAGTGACCTTATAAGGCAGATGGCCTCTGGTGAGGGGAACCATCGGTAAATGCCCCTGTTTCAAGGCAAACTGGTCGCTCCTTTTTAAGCACACACATACGTTGTCAACATTCGGGATATCTAACATTGCAACAACAATACCGTCTATGTGATATTTTGTCAAGAATGACGAGTGTGTATGGTAGGCCTTCTTAATTTGTTTTTGACTGTGGTTAAAGATTTTGATGACTAGCGATTGGCTGAAGAGAGGAAGATTCTTCATCCAACGCTGACCAGCTACATTAGCCGGGTGGCCGCTGGTGAGACGTAGTTTGTATTAGAAGTGCTATTACAATGAAAATTTAGCCGTATAATCCTGGTGGCCGATGGCAGGGGACCGTATAAGAAGGGGACTTCTGTATATGCGTCAGATTGCAGAGTGGATAAAGTTCAATATGTACACATCGTGCTGTGTATTCATATCGTGTATAATATATATATATATATATATATATATATATATATATATATATATATATATATATATATATATATATATATTATATATATGTATATATATATATATATATATATATATATATATATATATATATGTATATGTATATATATATATATATATATATATATATATATATATATATATATATATATATATATATATATATAATAATAATCCTATGTGATGTGATAATTCAAGTGGCGACATCAGGTGGATTAGGCCAGTAGTAATCTCAGTAATACCCTACCTTTATTCGTATTTGCAAATTTATAGTTGTTTGCTGTTGGGAATTTTTTTATATCATACGTTAATCGTATATACATAGTGTGTTGTAGTGCCAGTGGCAACGACGGCCCTTCGGCGATTTCCCAACAGCAAAACAGCTATAGATACAGCGTCTAATGCATTGTTGAATTCTGCAAAAGTAATGCATTGGTGCCACTTCTCGTCGAACTCAAAGTGGCGAATGGGACGAGTACTGGTTTGAACTGGATTTATAAAGACTCGGGCTGATTACTACGGACGCCGCTAGGGTATTACTGAGATTACTACTGGCCTAATCCACCAGATGTCGCCACTTGAATTATCACCTTACATAGGATTAGTGTATGCAACTGCCGTCATATACACCCTCCTATGCAAAGCAATAATGCAAGACCAAGTTTGATTGAAATTGGCCAACTGAATGACTTTAATATGTACACATTATTATAAACAACAGTTACATAAGTATAGTATCAGCAAACATGCCGGCTTCAAAGGCATTGGAAATCAATTTTAACACCTACATGCATTATACATATATACATGCAACCAACACCAACAATATAATTACACATTATTTACGATTGACACCAAATTGGTGGGGGTCAACACGCCACTAGGTCACCCACAAATCAAATGTGACCGACCCCCACAAACTAACGCATGGCTAAGTGTTTATAAGCATGATAAGAGATAATTTTTAAAAATGCGGCCGGCCGAAACAAGAGACAAGTTGCTGCGCAGATCGAAGCGACATCGGTCGCTGGCGCTCCAGTACATGTTGCGTAATTTTGTACCGGACGACGGTCGTGGGGCGTGGCAGAGACTGGCTGTCCACGCACGTGTGACTGTCTGTCGAACGATCATGGGATGTGCCGATTATGTTGCGCGGAGCAAGTGAAACTCGAAAGAAGCGCCTTTAACATGTTCTAAGCTGATACAGTTCTAAGCAATGGTTTAATTTGAAAGAAATGATCTTACTAATAACATTGAAAGTCTTCGAAAAGACATCGATTGACGGCTTGTCTCTCCGACTAGATTACCCGCACGTGAACCAGTACCATGACATTTAAGGTGGGTAAAGGCGGAGCAGAAGTACATACTCTTTAACTGTATACCTAGCCAATACACTACTAAGAAGGTCTACTTGGCTCTATGCTCTTTAATTAATTGCTGAAGTTTCACAAATAGAGATTATATTTTAGTTCTAATATCTACAATGTTAAGACCTTCGTCAGCAAATGTGTTTAATAGTGATTCCCTTTTCAAAGCCTTGGGTTTACTGTGCCAAATAAGTGGATATGCCATTGTTTTCAATGTTTTCACCTTGTTTGGTAGTGAGGTAAGACTCCCTATGTACCAAATAATCACTTACAATTTATAACAATAAAAGTCACATTTTTAGGGTACCTCAATGGTAGTTACCTTTACCTTTTTTAACTGAACACCCACGCCAACGTCCAAGCCACACCCCAAAGGTTTTCCCTTTCGAGATTGGCGAAATGTCAACCCTACATATCGCTCCACCCAGGTAGGCAAAATTGTCTCTTTGCTTAAGCTTCTTCCCATCCAGGTGTATTTACAGCTCTTTCCTTCTAAATCCCACCCACATTACCTCCGTCTTCACCAAGCGTACTCTCAATCCATGTCTGCTGAAAATATCTTTCCACTTTATCAACTGTTCTTGGAGATTTGCATGGTTTCCCATCTTCCACCACTGTCAGACCACCTGCGTACCATTTTTGTGTGTGGAATATGACTTATTCAAATCTTTCTGCTTATCAGTTCCACCATAGCGATAAAAACAATGGGGTCAAGGCGCTCCCATGTATCAGGCCAACATTTACTTTGGACTCTCCTTACACCCCCGGTCCACACAGCTCCCTGCTCTTCGTGTCCCCTGCACCAATCTGACCTCCCCCTGGGACCCCCATCCACATCAGTGTTCCCATTGCATTCTGAGATTTCAAGGCCTTTCAGTGGCGGTTGATACACGACAGTTATGGGTAAATTCTCACTCTTGGTGCACTAGGGGGACCGTGAAAAGCACCAGATGCCGAAAGGGATACCGACACGAGTAACCAATAAGCGGATTGCCGCGTTTTGAGAACAAATCTTCCCAGAATTCAGTTCACCTCAGACAGTCCTCATGGTGGAAGCAGTGAGACAACAGCGACATTATAAGGACAACCTTTCTCATGCTGAGATTATGGCCTTAATGCAGGCGTACGGCCAAATATAAGAACTGTTACAAGGCCGATTAAAATCAACCTTGTCCAACAGGGACAGAACAAGGGATGGAATGATGTGATGGCAGAGGTCAACGCTCTATCGACGAGGTTGCGGAGTGTGGAGGACCTAAAAACTGGCAATGAGCTCATTTATTTTTCTGTTGATAAATATTTGAATAAAAGTGAATTTAAAATTGCATAACTGTGTTATTTATATAACTATTAAAATATTGTTCGCAGTGTTTTGAAATGCATTGAATGGAGTAATAAATTTGCAATATTTTTTCTTCATACTAATTAATTCAGTTAATTAGTTACTATTACCTAAGTAGTGCACCAAGTTAACAGACCAACACATTCTAATTAAGACCAGCAGAGTTCATAAATATGAAGATATTTATACATATTATGCAGTGTGCATAACCACATTTATTATGAGAATAAATATATATTACTAGTCATGTAGTAATAAATAAATAAATTAGTTAATACGTAATAATTAGCAAGAAACGGTTTTTGTAAAATGGCACAATGTCCATGAATATATGTTTATATAAATATACAATTTGTAAAAAAACTGCAATTGTGGTAAGAGGTATGATTTAATAGTTATGTAATATTAATAAATTAATCAATATTCGTATACAGACCAATATAAAAACAAAAGGCCGCAATGTCCATGATTATGAAGATAATAACACATATTATTATGCAATGTGTATAACTACATTAACAGAACGTTACAAATGTAAATAAATAAATAATGTAATAATAATTTAATTAATTAGTCAATATGTTATAAGAAGCACGCCACTTTCATAGATCTACACATCTTAGTAAAAGGCCAATAATGTCCATATTTATGAAGATATACATACTGTCACTATGAACTATGTACAATCACGTATACAGTAATAATAAATGCAAAGAAAAAATCATTTAATAATAATAGCAATTTAATTTGTCAATATTTAGTAATTACCATTCAACATTGACAGACTGACATGTAGGTAAACACCCTTATGTCCACGATTATGCGGACAGTCGTAGAATTTACACAAGCAGTAAACAACTGCTGCCATTGATACAACGCGCTGTGAGTCACCCAGCTGCAGTTGGGGCTGCTTCGAGTTGCCCCAGAAAGTTCCGCCTAACTTGTGACATAACCCAGCTGGGTGTGTGTCATGCAACCGCTCCAACTGGCAAGGTGTCACCTAGGTGTTATTTGCCATAACTTGGGTGTGTTTTGGACTTGGGTGTGTGTCATGCACCTGGCCACAGGTCTATGAATCTAATTGCCATATCCTCCTGTCCTTCCAGTTTATTCTCAACTAGCTACCTCAGGGCAAACATCCCATCGGTTGTTCCTCTTCCTTGTCTAAACTCCAGCTGTTCTTCGCCGATTCCCCTTACACTACAGCGCTTATTCTGCCATCCACGATTCTTTCCAGAAACTTCAACATATGGCTTAGCAACGTAGCACCTCTATTTATCCTGGGTCATGCACATCTCCCTTTCTTTTCTATATCCGGACTATCAGCCTCATTCTTCATTCCCCTCTCTCTTGCAGGTGTTCAGCAATTAATTTGTCGATCATATTCCAACTCGCTCAGCCACAACCACTGTTCACAATGCCGACTTCCCCTGGCCATGAAAACAAAAAAGGGCCCGGTGTAAAAGTTTAAAAAGCACAGTTCCCCCTGAAAATTTTACTGCCGCTTTACGGGGAAGTTTTAAAATTATTTTTAACCCCAATTTAAATTTAAATAAAATTTGGGGGAAAAAAGGGTATTTTAAAAAACCCCCAAAAAAACCCCCCAAAACAAAAACAAACCAAACCAAAAAAAAAAAAAAAAAAAAAAAAAAAAAAAAAAAAAAAAAAAAAAAAAAAAAAAAAAAAAAAAAAAAAATTATTTTTAAAAAAAACCCCTTTTTTTATTGTCCCCTTTAAAATTTTTTTAAAATTTTCCAAAAAAAAAATTTTAAAAAAAATTTTTTTTAAAATTATAATTTAAAAAAAAAAAAAAAAAAAAAAAAAAAAAAAAAAAAAAAATTATTATTTTAAAATTTTTTTTTAAATTAAAAAATTTTTTTAAAATTTAAATTAGAATTTTGTCTGTTAATTGTGATACTTAGGTTAGTAACTATTAACTGATTATTAGTTGAAAAAATATTCAATTATACTCCATTCGCTTTAAAACATCAAAATATTTTAAATATTTTTAAATTAACTTTTTCATTTTAATTCACTTTTATTAAATATTTATCACTAATACTATTCCATTTTGTCCCCCACACTCCGCAACTCCAAAACTTATTCCATCAAAATTTCCACCTTTTCTCCCGTTGGCAATTATTTAACGGCCTTGTGGCTTTATTGGGCCTACGCTGAAAGGCATAACTACATGAAAAAGGGCCAAACCTGTTGTCTCACTCTTCCCACCATGGCTGTCTAGTAACGAAGGGAAATTGCCAAACCCCAAACCCCCCCACACAAATTTATAAAAAATTTTTAAACCAAAAAAATTTAAACACATATTTAATTAATTTTTTAAAAATAATAAATTATTTTTAAAAATATTTTTAATAATTTTATTATATTATTAAAAATTTATTATTATTATTAATTTAATTAAAAATTTTATTTTTAATTTTTTAAAACATAATAATTTTAAATTTTAAATTAACAAAATATTTAAAAAATTTTTTTGGGGTTTTTTAAATGATGAAGAAAGGATAAAAAAAATGATGGGGTCCCTTTTCCCTGATCCGTGTCAGAGGGTTTTGTTTGTCTCTGTTTGTTTCCCTTTTTTGTTTTCACATCCCCCTCCCTTTCCCTTTTAAAAACTCAAAATATTTTCTTCTCCCCTTCCCCCCTACTCCCCCCTTTTTCCCCTACCCTTTTCATTTTACCGTCTTTTTTTTGACTTCACGGGTCTATTCCCCCGGTTTTGGGGAAATTGCTTTTTCTTGTCAATTAACACAGACAATGCAAAGCTTCACTGCCGTGGACATTCTTAGCCTGACGTGCGGGCTCCGACAATGGTATGTTCTTGGTCCCGCGCAAGAACGCACACATTGACAACGTATGATTAGTAACATCTGTCGCGTTGCACCTGAGAGTTGTTACAAACAAATGACTTAAGCGTTCGTTCGAAAGCATGGATTCGTCGAAGTGCAGTTCTAGTCGAAATGCAGTTCTTCTGGTTTTCAGTACAAGACCAACTTTACGTGTTTATGGATGATTCGTGTTGGGTCGGGTGCAGTGTATCGTATGATATTCAGCAAACGATACACATTTGACGCTTTGACAGTTGTTCTCGAATGAGCTGCACATGTTGCACTTTGGGAATCATCAAACATTGGGATATAAAATCAGACGCCAAAAAAGAGCGACGACTGCTACAGAGCTTTAAGGTAGACTATGTGTGTAATTTGTTGTTGTATTTAAAACGGCAATATGCAACTGTTGGTAGAACATTACATATATTGCCAGTGGTACAGTGTCGACATTCTATATTGCTAACCAGATAGTAAAACCAGCACGATACGGAAACTAAAATTATTATCATTATGCATAAATGTTAGCGTCACTCTACAATGAATATAATTACGCAGATAACCCATTTCTCGTTAATCAAAACATAACTTTGGAACATATTTGATATGTAATGAATATATGCACTTGTGATTTGCATCGATATAAATCGTAGCTGAGCATTGTATTTATTTATTAAATAAAATAACAAATAACTAATAGGTTTTAATGCATCTATTTATTATCTTTTTAAAATTAAAGGGGGAAATTTTTCGTTTAAAAAAATCCAAAAAAAAATTTGGCCGGGTTTTTAAAGAATCTGCATTATAAAATTAATAATTATGTTATGCGTGTTAACATGTTTGATGTATCATATGATGTAGCATAACATATAAGCAGAGTTTTAATGTAATAAGCAGAGTTTTAATGTAATTAAAATAACTGCGATCATTCAATGTTAAGATACTTGTTAAAATTTGTTTGCTTTATTTATACGTATGTTATATATACCTTTGGTTATAATCTTTTCAATGAGCTATTTACATGTTAAATTTATAATTTTTACACATTAAGAAACCAGAACCACTCAAGCATTACAATACATACAACCATTTCATAGTGAGGGCCCGTGAAAGTACCGATCAGTCAGAGAACAACAATAAAACTTGGAACGGGGTGTAAGGAAACAATAATTTGGCCTGATCATGGAGCTTTGCCCTTGTTTTTATCGTATGAATGTAGCAGAAGATTTATAGTCTATTCCAAAAAAAAGGTACCATGGTCTGAAGTGGTGGAGATGGCATGCAATCTCAAACTGTAATGGAAATTTTTAGCAGACATATAGGTCGTGGTGAAACGGAATGTGGTGGGATTTAGAAGGAAAGGCTGTAAATACACTGATGGAAGAGTTAAGCAAGAGACAATTTTGCCTACCTGGGTGAGCGATATGTAGGGTTGAATTGCAATCTAAAGGAAAACCTTGGGGTGTGGCTTGACGTTCGGGGTGTTCAGTTAAAAAAGGTAAAGTCTAACTTCTTATTAGAGAGTATCCCTTCCTCAGAAAAATGTGTCAACTTATAAATATCACCTCAATCTGTGCGTCGGCTTATTTGTACATGGGGTCTTACTATACAAACAATAAACATTGAAAACAATGGCATATCCACTTATTTGGCACAGTAAACCCAAGGCTTTGAAAAGGGAATCACTATTAAACACATTTGCTACGAAGGTCTTAACATTGTGATATTAGAACAAATATAATCTCTATTTGTGAAACTTCAGCAATTAATTAAAGAGTCAGTGACCTTCTTAGAGTGTATTGGCTAGGTATACAGTAAAGAGTATGTACTCTGCTCCGCCTTTCCCACTTAAATGTCATGGTACTGGTTACGTGCGGTAATTAGTCGAGACAGCCTCATCGATGTCTTTTCGAAGACTTTCAATTTAATAAGATCTTTCTTTCAAATTAAGCTATTGCTTAGAACTGTATCAGCTTAGAGAACATGTTAAAGGCGCTTCTTTCGAGTTTCACTTGCTCCGCGCAACATAATCGGCACATCCCATGATCGTTCGACAGACAGTCACACGTGCGTGGACAGCCAGTCTCTGCCACGCCCACGACGTCGTCCGGTACAAAATTACGCAAGTGTACTGGAGCGCCAGCGACCGATTCGCTTCGATAGCAAGCAATTGTCTCTTGTTTCGGCCGCGATCTATTCACACTCATTCAACTGGATCGTTTTAAAACACGAACGCTGATATAACATGTGGGGTCGGTCACATTTGATTTGGGTACCTATGGCGTTTACACCAATATTGTGTCAATCGTAAATAATGTGTAAATTATAATATAATTTTGTTGGTTTACATAATTGATGTTATTATGCATGAGTTTTGATTTCCATACCTTATTGAAGTCTCATTGTTGCGAAGTACTATATTTTATGTAACTAGTTAGTAAAATGTGTACTATGATAAAATATTCAGTTGGCAAATGTTCAGTCATAACTCTTTCACAATTAAATGATTATGCATTTTCAAGTTGTATTAATAGGCTACATAAACTTCCTGTAGTCATAATTCAAATGAATCAAGTTACCGTGCAAGTAAGTCTCGTAATACTTAACGCAGTCTTAATAGTCGGTTACATAAACGCATGTTAACACCAGTATGTACCCAATCGCTACTTTGAGTTTGAGATTAAATCATTACAGTACATATTAACAGACTGTTTGAAAGAAAACTTTGAAAAAAAAAAGTGAGAGGGAATGAGGAAGTGGGAGACATGGTAATAGCCTATATAAATCTAATGCACTACTAGGGCCAGAGATACCTCATTGGTTGCTCCTCGAACTTTCCTGTGGCAAGGTTAGTCACAATCCAAACTCCCTCACAACTGACCGACTTCCGCCGGAAGTGTTCCCATGGGAGGGAAATACCTAGCCCAAGCCCCGGTGCGCCAGACCGGTTGTGACGCTCACTCGTGCGAGCGTCACTGGTACCCCCTTCCGCCACGTGCGGTTGAAACACTCAGTCAATAAAGGTAGCCATTTTATTTGCTTATAAACAATGTCCAGCCTTAGCTGGCGAAATTGTGGTGTCAACTTGTAAGACACGTAAGCTGATATATCTGACGTGATTTATGTTGTAGCATTACATTAAAACTCTGCTTATTACATTAAAACTCTGCTTATATGTTATGCTACATCATATGATACATCAAACATGTTAACACGCATAACTATAATTATTAATTTTGACTAATGCAGATTCATGGTATGAATAGCGGAAGTTGGGCAACAATATGGCGCACACATCGCCGACGTTTTCTCCTTCATAAAATTAAACAAGGCATTATGTTTAAACGCAGATACATATACCCGCATTGATATACGATAATTCATAATTTAAGATAATAAATAGATGCATTAAAACCTATTAGTTATTTGTTATTTTATTTAATAAATAAATACAATGCTCAGCTACGATTTATATCGATGCAAATCACAAGTGCATATATTCATTACATATCAAATATGTTCCAAAGTTATGTTTTGATTAACGAGAAATGGGTTATCTGCGTAATTATATTCATTGTAGAGTGACGCTAACATTTATGCATAATGATAATAATTTTAGTATTCCGTATGCGTGCTGGTTTTACTATACTGGTTAGCAATATAGAATGTCGACACTGTACCACGTGGCAATATATGTATATGTAATGTTCTACCAACAGTTGCATATTGCCGTTTTAAATACAACAACAACATTACACACATAGTCTACCTTAAAGCTCTGTAGCAGTCGTCGCTCTTTTTTGGCGTCTGATTTTATATCCCAATGTTTGATGATTCCCAAAGTGCAACATGTGCAGCTCATTCGAGAACAACTGTCAAAGCGTCAAATGTGTATCGTTTGCTGAATATCATACGATACACTGCACCCGACCCAACACGAATCATCCATAAACACGTAAAGTTGGTCTTGTACTGAAAACCAGAAGAACTGCATTTCGACTAGAACTGCACTTCGACGAATCCATGCTTTCGAACGAACGCTTAAGTCATTTGTTTGTAACAACTCTCAGGTGCAACGCGACAGATGTTACTAATCATACGTTGTCAATGTGTGCGTTCTTGCGCGGGACCAAGAACATACCATTGTCGGAGCCCGCACGTCAGGCTAAGAATGTCCACGGCAGTGAAGCTTTGCATTGTCTGTGTTAATTGACAATGAAACATGACAGGTATTACCGACGGACAAAACCAGGTTGCTTTGCACAGTAGTTTCACTCTTCTTGTCGAATGTGCAAATACCCATGACCGTACTGAATTGCGGCTGGCGGGGTGAAAAGGATTGGTGGAATAAAGTATGGAGGAAGACGGGTGTAGAGAGACAGTGATAAGGGAAATAGTAGAGGATAAAGAAAGTGAGGGAGAGCGAGAGGGAGAGGGGCGGCCAGTCAGGGAGGAAGGAGATAGACAATATTTTGTATGTTTAAAGGAAGGGATGGGGGATGTGAAATCAACAGGAAGACAGACAAACAGAGACAAACAACCAACTTGTTCACTCTGACACATTGCGCATCAGAACGATAAGGGATTGCAACGCCACTCATTTATTATTATGCCTTTCTTCATCTATTTGCTAAAGTCCACAAGGAACAGTTTAAATAATAATCACAACGGTATTGTGTGTGTGGTGTGTGTGTGTGTGGTGTGTGTTGTGTTGTGTGTGTGTGTGTGTGTGTGTGTGTGTGTGTGTGTGTGTGGTGTGTGTGTGTGTTGTGTGTGTGTAGTGTGATGAATGTGTGTGTTAGTATGTGTAGTTGTGTGTTGTGGTTGTTTGGATGTTGTGTGTGTGTGATGTGGTGTTGTTAGGTGGGTAGTGGGGGGTTTTTTATGTTCTGCTGTTGGGTTATGGTTGTTTTAATTTGGAGTTTACATGAGTTTTTTTGTTCTATTCTACATGTTAGACTTGTAGCATGTGTTTAATGTGATCCCTTTCCACCATTGTATGTGCCATAATGTGGGTTGAAATTTTTTAATTTTCACTTGCTTGGTAGTTAGGGTGGAGCTATGTACTAATGAAACTTGCACAGCAGGATTTATGATTACTTTATAAGTTACACATTGAGAAGTGGAGTAATGCTTTTAGGAGTTGGATATCACATTATTGCTGAACACCCAAGGAACGAAGCAAGCTAAGTCCTTATGAAAATAAGGAATGTACATTCCCAGCAAGAGGCAACTTGCTACCTTTGTTAAGCTTCTTCCCATCAGGTGTATGCAGTAAGCCTTTTAAGGGACGCAAAACCTGGTTTACAAAGGACAACCATGGGTGTTTTCCCTGTAGCATTTTGGAAATTGGAGGGGATTGCAATTTCAAGACCTGTGCCATTTGTGAATATACTATTCAAACTCCTATAGTCCAATACTAGAACACTGCGTTGGGCGTGATCACCACCATGGGTTTTCCAGTTAGCGGCTTTCTGCACTCGAGCCCCCTGCACTGTGACTCCCCGTGCCATGCACAGTGTTTATTGCTTTTATTGAGATTGTCGCTTCTCCATGGCGGTTGCATACACGCACCAAGTTAAGCGGTAAAATTACCCCCATCTCTCTAGGTGTCACCTAGCTGGGTGACCGTGAAACAGCCACCCGATGCCGCCAACTAGGGATACCGACACGGTACATAAGCGGATTGCCGCGTTTTGAGAACAAATCTTCCCAGAATTCAGTTCACCTCAGACAGTCCTCATGGTGGAAGCAGTGAGACAACAGCGACATTATAAGGACAACCTTTCTCATGCTGAGATTATGCCTTAATGCAGGCGTACGGCCTATAAAACTGTTACAACATTAAAATCAACCTTGTCCAACAGGGACAGAACAAGGGATGGAATGATGTGATGGCAGAGGTCAACGCTCTATCGACGAGGTTGCGGAGTGTGGAGGACCTAAAAACTGAATACTCT
>JAODUO010001450.1:137500-148642 GCA_025642075.2 Ridgeia piscesae | reverse complement strand
ATTATAAATTGCATGGCAGCACGCATATCTAAATAACATTATTTACATAAATTAAACAAATTGTATTAACATTTTAAAATGGAAATTAAATAATTATATTAAAAGGATGCACACATCATGTAACATCCTGTCAAAAAGAAAATAAGTTTGTAACAAAGATTTACGTTACGAATTCGAAGATAGAATGAATTTTTTATTTAATATGTGTCATTGTGTGGCCATACAAGTATAATTGCTCTGTTTAGGTTTGAATTGCAAAATAATTTTTCGATACCTGTTGAACTACATATTACTTACCTACTACCTACTTTGGTCGCACGAACGAGTCTGCACGCAAATCGCACAGACCGATATTCCCCACATTGTGTCATTGACAGATGTCTTGGTCAGTCATAGCTCATGCAGGCATCTGTCAGCACGGTCGGGCAACCCAGCTTTCTCCAGACAACATACAAATTCGATGTGCGTCGACATTGGGACGCAGTATCCACACAAACACCATCCCACATTCAATTGTTCCCAAAATCAAACATACTCGATTCCATAAAAATTGCGATCTTTTCTCGCCGTCTCGCCGACTCTCGGCGGGGTTTAATTGACGCCTCGCACCTCGCTCGCACGCTGGGTTAAGCAAGAATTAATGGCTTTACGTGTGTCATTTGTGCTATAGATGCTTCTCTCACTTGTGCTACAAATGCTTCCTCTGTCGGATCCATTTTCTACTGTGATTTATCCAAGACCACTAGCAAATACCGTAGCTCCTCGCTAACGTAAAACACTTCCGACATTTGTAAACAACAGAAAATAGTCCGGACTGACCTTCCTTTCGGTAGGCCCGCCCCTTGAAGCCTGTCAAAATCTGCTCTCGGGAAGTGTGACGACTCGAATATTTTCATTCGTTATAAATGGTACTTATTTAATGTCACCTTTTTATTACGAATGCAAATAAATATTATTTGTTGACACTTAGGACCCCTTTCGTGTATAATAAGGTACCATATCTTTGTTTTTGTGCAGAAATGTCTAATAACGAAGAAAACCGAATGAAACCAAAATTTTACATGGGCTAGATAGGAGGTAATCAAACCACTCGGCTTGGAATAAAGATGGCGATACGCAGTGTTCTATGACGACGATTTAGGTACTGAAATATTTTTTCCCAGTTTGTCTGATAAGTGAATATGCTTCTGTCACCATTAATGTATACTTATATAGTATACATTTAGGTATATGGAATGTTACAGCTGTGTTTCAGTTCCCCTTTAAAACGATTGCATTTACTTACTTTAATACTCGTATTAATTTTGAAACATTATCACGCGAAAGTAGCGAAAAGGATAACGTAAGTGTTGCAATGCAACAACCAACGTATATTATATTATTGAGTTATATATAATACATTAATGGGAAACAGCTGGTTGACAACGAGATAGTTTACAACAATGATCAAAGTGGACAGTTGTGCAAGATCATCCAATGCCTAACTGTCCTTATATATACCCCGAAGATTATACGCAAGTTCTGCTCTACGTGCCTTCATACTTCATTCAGATCATAAAGAGGATCGCTAATAATACATTTTAGTCAATCATAACGTGCTTCTTATAAAGCCAGTAGTGACGTCTAGCGGAATGGAGTGCAATCACCCATGATGGCTTTAGGAATTTAGATGCACCGTAGTGAATAACGGTTTTCGACGCAGATTCGTCTTAACAATGATACTGTTCCAATCGAGCATTGTGCCGTGACACGTGAAAGCAGACGGCATTGTAATCGGTCGTTTAGTTTGAATTGGCTTAGGACGAAGTGGAGAGGAGAATGTCTTCCTTCCCTGTTTGCGAACGTAAACGAAGAAGACTAATTAATAAGTTATTTAGCAATGCTCGAGGACAATATTCTTCGGATGACGTGAAGTGTGCTGATACTAATTGCATAACAGTAATTAAAATGTGTAACGTGTCGCGGTTGATAGAATTACCTTTTGCAAGAACGTTCCTGCCCGCTAACTAACTAGCGTGCGCGTGCGCGTGCGCGTGCGCGTGCGCGTGCGCGTGCGCGCGCGTGCGTGCGCGTGCGCGTGCGCGTGCGCGTGCGCGTGCGCGTGCGCGTGCGCGTGCGCGTGCGCGTGCGCGTGCGCGTGCGCGTGCGCGTGCGCGTGCGCGTGCGCGTGCGCGTGCGCGTGCGCGTGCGCGTGCGCGTGCGCGTGCGCGTGCGCGTGCGCGTGCGCGTGCGCGTGCGCGTGCGCGTGCGCGTGTGTAATACTGTATAACATTATGCTGTATTTATTTTTTGCGATGTGACGACCTGAATTATAATTATGACACAGATTAAGCTTTTGTAATCACGAATAATATTTATAAACTGTTTAAATTTTGCATTTAACTGTATTTATTTATTACTACTTTAGTTACGTATTTGTTTATTTATTAATTTATGAACACTGCAATTGAATTTAACTTCCGGGAAAAAACGTTTTATAGCATTGCATTGCATTATATTGTATTGTATCTTCTGAAATATCTAGTATTGCTACGCCACGCGGATAGATCTATGGTGTAAGGATGTATCAGTAGCAGTGCCCACAACTTAAGCACAACAGAAACTTCAAAACAACATCAAGTACGCAAATAATTAAGGCGATACCACGCCACTTGTGTGTAACCAAGAATGTTGATCACGTGTGAGCTGTATGTGTGACTGTACAAACATAATTTGACGCAAGAATGTTCGAGCCCGTCGGCTAACTAACTATTCCAGCTGTCGCAACGACTCACTGTTGTCAGAAGCTGAAACAATCGCATGTTTTGCGGAGAACAATGGAAGGTATGTGGATTATAACAATTTACGTGAGTATACGCACACATGTATCGTACACGGCTCGTCCCTGTTAAAGACACGCAAGCATTTAACTACTGTGTACACACGCGATGGTATGCAAACTTTCTATTATATAAACGAAGATTGTGAGATTTACTCTCAAACGCGCACTCTGATGAGTGCGCGTTTGTTGTTGTCAAACGAATAAACAAACGCACACATAATACGCAAGCAACCACACATACGCGTTTGTGCATACACACATATGCGCACACACACACACACACACACACACACACACACACACACACACACACACACACACACACACACACACACACACACACACACACACACACACACACACACACACACACACACACACACACACACACACACACACACACACACACACACACACACACACACACACACACACACACACACACACACACACCACACACACACACACACACACACACACACACACACACACACACACACACACACACACACACACACACACACAGACACAGACACACACACACACACACACACACACACACACACACACACACACACACACACACACACACACACACACACACACTAATCATGTCACTGATGTTTCATACAGTGTTAAAATTCGGCAGTTTATAGTTAATAAGACAAGAGGTTGTCATTCATGGTGAAGCACTCTTCTTTCGACACATTATTCTTGTGCAGTCACAAAAGTTCTCCAACAAAGCATTTTTATGTATATATGTTTCCATGTAATCTATATATGTAGGTATGAAAGTATATATATATATATATATATATATATATATATATACACCGACTGGGAGGGGAAGGTGAAACGACGGGACAATTCCCCTCAATTTGTATGTAAACAGTTTCAATGGTAAACACATTAGGCTAGCTAGTTAAATAAAGAAGAGCCAGCTTAACGCTACTCTCCACATGGAAATGCCCTTTTTATTTGTCTGTTGTGTTAAAAGCACACACCCACAAACAAACAAACAACACACACACACACACACACACACACACACACACACACACACACACACACACACACACACACACACACACACACACACACACACAAACACACACACACATATATATATATATATATATATATATATATATATATATATATATATATATACGTACTCACATACGTACGCACGCACGCACGCACGCGCACACACGCAAAGACACACACGCATTGACGCACACATAATACGACTTTATGTGGTAGATCAAAGTGTCTACGTATTCGCCCTGTCCACTCTTACTTCTTTGCCCAAACATAAGTATTACTTGACACGTATGCGCATTGTAGACTATGTCATAGTATGTGCATGTGACATTTCACTTTGACCTCACTGTGCCTGTTACTACTGTCTAGACAGCTACCTTGTTCGAGTTCAATCATAACTTTCCCAGGAAGTACTCACGGAAGCCAAGTGACACCGGTAACCAGCGTCCGAGTTGCGAGGTTTGGATAACTTCGTACAGCTTTGGAGTAGGCCTTTGTGTCGGTATGTTTGATCTTCTATCTTGTGATTTGTGAAAAGATTTGATACAGTAAGTAAACTGGAAATCACTCTCAAACAATATATCGGGGATATGATAAACCAGCAGCGACATATGTTCGATATACGTTGGTTGAAACTGAAGTTTTCATCAAACGTTACTCCAAGATTTAACACTGAGGCGGCTGGTGTGATACGCTGACTCAATCAAAATATGTGTCGGAAAAAAGTCTCCATGTTTTCCACGCTGTGTAGAGGTACACATGATGAGAAATTCAGTCTTATCTGCATTAAGCTTTAACTTACTGTTTTTCGTCCAAAAGGAGACGTCTTGGAGACAGTCCCTAAGGTGATTTAGGGGGCGAGTAGGTGTGGCCAAAGAAATGTCGATTTGCGTGTCATCTGCATAAAAGTGATGACCTAAGTTGCGATTATCGATAACAGAACTTAATGGCTTTTATACAGAGTGAAAAGCAATTGCCCCAAAACAGAACCCTGGGAGACACCACATGAGGTGGGCAACATATCTGAGAAACACTTTCTATCTTAATGGTTTGCAATGTATCAGTCACGTATGAAGAAATGCATCGCAACTGTGTGCCAGTTATGTCATACCAAGTTGATAAGGGTATAATGAGGATGTCGTGGTGAATAGTGTCAAATGCGGCAGGTAGATCAAGCAGCGGTCAGTAGGGTCAGTGCGGTAACTTTGCCATTAGATGTGAGATCTGAGACGGTCAGCAACAACCTTTTCAAGGACTTTAAAATGGCTAGAAAAAGAGTCACACAATGACTTGATTGATGCATGAGTTGGTAGAAAAGAAGCAGGCCGCGTGTGTAAGATTTGATTTATGCATTTCCATAGCTGTTGTGGCATACCAGAGTTATTTGCGATCATATTTTTGTAATAATCCGATTTTGCTTTTGCTATTTCTCGGTTACATTGTTGACATTGTTGTGAGTAGCGTCCAGAGATGAAAATAACTTTCGCCAAACACGTTCCAGGTAGCGACGGCGCCTTTTAGAGTGTATGCTTTCCAGGGTCATCCAATAAGCTGGCAGCTTATGCGACACACATTTAGATTTAATTGCTGCAGGTTTGTCAAAGCAGTGCCTTACGTATTTGACTGCATAGTTCGTGTAAGTCTGATACATGTTCTTTAGGATGTGTGACAAGGTCGGATGTGAGAACATCAGATATTAATGCTGCGATGTTGATACTGTGAATGGTTCTGTAAAACACGTTTGGATACGACTGGGGTTATAGGAATTTTAAGATAAGCTATTATTGTGTTATGATCCGATAAACCATCTGAAACTGTGGGTGTCTGAATGTTTTTACAGGACGAGCGAGTTATAAAGAGGTCGAGCCAATCGCCATGTATGTGTGTTGTGAAACTGACATGTTGTTTTGTGTCAAATGATGTCAGGATATCACTAAACGTGGTAGTTGTTGCAGATGAAGGTTAAAATGACCAACAATGTAAAATCCTTTGTGCATGGTTGCTTCACTTGTCAAGAGATCCTGGAATGTTTCAAAGAAATTAACTGCGTGACCTGGAGGGCCATAAATACAAATACAATATCCAGAGAAGCACGAAGTTGAGATGTCAACACATCACACAATAAATCAGTAAGGGAGGCTGTTTTTGTCACGAATAGTTTGTGGTGGTCAGGTGGATGTTACGCGTGACCACAGGTCTAGAATTAAATCTTACATATCTCCCGCTAGAAGTAAGATCAATGCTCATTTAAATGTTGGCCTGGAACGGGTGATTGGCAGTAATGTCCGGTTAAGCCAAAAATTAAGGCATAACAGACTGTGTAGATATGTAAAAGATTCTTGTGAACTCATGCATTGAGACGGCTTTGAAGTGATATATGACCATAGGCGCAGTGGGTTACACAAGGTGAAGTCTTGGCTTCTAGAATCAGCAGAACAGCATAAATAGGAAATACACAATGAAAATAGTAGTGCCATTTTACCAAAGTTGCTCAAGTATCACACAACAATAAGTGATTGAAAATAATCAGATATTCTAAAATACGTAAATATTCTAAAATAAGTAGATGTGTATGTTATAAAAAGTGGGCAACTATCGATCAGAAACACACTGTAGTATCGCCTAAAATGGCAATATTCAAAATAGAATTTAAACAGTGTACATGGTAGCAATTTATAAAAATGTCTGCATATCCAAATAAAGTAGTTAAATCAGCGTTAGTGTCATGGAGAAAAATGCAAATTTGGGATTGCTAAAATAATTTTGAATCAAGTAGTGAAATATAGCCGCCACGTAGGTATAGCGCGCCACAACATGCGCAAAACCGCTACAGTACAACGTAACTGGTGTTATTAATATTATTGTTTCTAAGGTGAAATACAATCATAGAGAAAGGTAGAATTTATTTAATTATCTAATGTGACTAGGGCCAACTCTAGTCGCTAAATTGTAACTCCAGGCCAGGCTGAATACAAATCAGATTTGCCAAAGACCAACGACACTAATTATGTGACAGTGTACTGTATGTTTAAACAAATGACATATTAATAGTCAATTAATTATTTTAAAAAATAACTTTTAGTATTTGGCAGTGTGTATCACGAAGGTAAACATTGTATACGACTGATAACAAACACTCATGCATATGTTCTTATTGTACATAATATAGATATTTCAAGCTGATAAGGATTGGAACAGCTGGACATCACATAAAGAGAAATGACACATTTGGTAATTAATTTTGCTTTTATTATACATACAAACATACCTATATACATACATGCATATACACACGTGCATACATACATGAAATCAAATTTATTGTAGCTCTTTACAATACATGCAAATCAGATCAAGGCAAATAACATATACATATATATATATATAAAATATATATATATATATATATATATATAAATATAATATATATATATATATATATATATATATATACATTATACAAGCACACACATATATACATATATACATACATACACACACATGTACGCACACACACATATCTGTACACTCCCTCCCTCCCTACCACCCTCCCTCCCCCTACCACCCCCCCTCCTCCCTCCCTCCCTCCCTGCCTCGCTCGCTCACCTACCCACATATACATACACATATACATGTATATACTCACACACATATATGTACACTCACTCACTCACTCACTCACTCACTCACTCACTCACTCACTCACTCACTCACTCACTCACTCACTCGCTCGCTCACTCACTCACTCACTCACTCACTCACTCACTCACTCACTCAACCACCCACTGACCCACTCACTCACGTATTTACAGTTACATACCCTGAACCAGACGTATGTAATGTGTCCAACCCCGTTCCATCCACATGCTCTTCACTGGGCATGCGCTATTGTTTTATCAGATTCCGGTCTATCCATGTAACGTAATTATTGTCACTCTATGTCCCGTGTCAGTCGCTGGCTGACGCGGTGGTCGTGACTCTCGTTGTGTGTAGCTTCTACCAGATCCGTTCCTCACTGTACATCAGGCATGACGTATCTTCCGACCCCTTATATTGTCGTTCTAGTGTCTTCGACTGTTCATGGCGACGTGTCTACTAACGGTTTGTGTCGCCGTGTTCTCCCCCTTCAAGACATGCCAGCGAGCGTGCGGCCTTGCCTTGAGGGCATGTCTCGTAAAACACTCGTGTGGCCGCAAGTACGGCGATCACTTGCTCAAACAGTGCATGGAACCCTACAGACAATGTCTTATTCAATGCAATGAGGAATTCGGGGTGACTTGAATCTTGACTGATAAGGAAACACATCGGATGTGACTTTTTAAGAGTGATTTTTACAAAACATCCTGTAAGTTATATTTCACATGCGATTTGGTACGTCAACACAATAGAGGTTATGGGATTAAACCGATGCCCTCCGGATCGTGTAATTAAACAGATGTTACTGTACATTTATGTCTAAATGTATATATGATTTTTCGCACTAATATTCCTGTTTAGTGATTCATATTTCTGCGTTATACAGTGTTGCAGTTCAACAGAAACCTACACCATTAAACGCAATATGTTCGTACATTACCTTGTCGTTAATACTCCAACTTCCGATGTTACCAGTGCGACCGAGATTGCTGAGCAGTTTAAGCGGCGAAACATTTACAATTGGAACCCCCCCTCCTTTCAATAGCTACCCTCGATTAACCAGACTCCGTGAGGTGGCAGCACTTTTCAGCCTCTCAACTCCGCCTAGCAGATTTATGGGCTGCCGATGTAACCGACAGGGCGGCCTGACTCCAGAATACGGTAGAGAAGCTGATTGGTCCTCAGGTCGAATTTAAAATTAAAAAATTAAACAAAGATACATTTTAACAGTTAATACTGTATTCTAAAAACTATCAAAAATTAAACTTATATTAACACAAAAATAAACAGAAATACAAATTTGCATTTATTTTTAGAATTTGAATTACTGCGGAATTATCCAGGATCCGCGAGATGGCAGTATTGTTTAGACCCACACGGATAACATTCAAACGCCGATTAAGCCACCAGACGGTCTTCTCGGCGAAGTTACGCAGCCGAGCGAGAGTCTGTTAAGCGAGACTATCCAACATCACGCGACCTGACAGCGGGGTCCACCGGCAAGGCGACGATAGCGGTCAGTGGACAGTATCAAGGCGTACAGCTGGAAGTGTTGTGTTTCCCCCTATGCTAAGCTACAGGCCCTTGCGTTTGAAATTATTCCATTCGGGGGGCGTTAACGCGAGACAGTACGTGAATACGAAGACTTATGCCAACATTTTAGGGCAGCGGTCCCCAGACATTCAATCATGCTTTCCAGGGAAATGGATACCAAGAAAGACAATTCACGAGTATTGTTATTGTGTTAACAAGTCATTGTAACATCCATTTATTCAGGTAGTATTCAATCATCATGACTGTCCACAACGCTCCATCTGTCAACCCTGTCAAACATTCTAGTGGAACACCGCCTCAACACCGCTTGGAAGCATTCAGCCACGCTATAATGTCTTCGCGAAAATGATTGGCTCGCATACATCCACCACTGTCTGTAGCCAGTTACTCATTCATACAGAGGATTTAACCACGGCAACTCGACGTGAACAAACTGCTCCAGGCGGGAAATAGCAACAAGGTGACTAGAATACGGTACTTCTCCAGTGAGAGTCCCGCTCTGTAACTACTATATCACCGTGTCACTCAGTACTAGAACGCCTGGATATCTCTTGAAGGTGACTGTCTGAGTAAGTGCATTGCACTAGGAGGACGCTGCACATAGTTCAGGGGTAGGCGACGGACATTTGTATGTGTAAGCATCTCGTAGCATTATCAGCATTGTCAACAACTGCAGATAACGCGACTGTACTACTAATTTGTTAACAATGTTCTCAGTTCTGAATGTTCTGAATAAACGTTCACACACACACACACACACACACACACACACACACACACACACACACACACACACACACACACACACACACACACACACACACACACACACACACACACACACACACACACACACACACACACACACACACACACACACACACACACACACACACACACACACACACACACACACACACACACACACACACACACACACACACACACACACACACACACACACACACACACACACACACACACACACACACACACACACACACACATACACACACACACACACATATATATATATATATTAAATGTAGCTAAATTAACACATGTTTCTCGCTATAATTATCAAGCGTCACACTAGTAATTCAATTAGGTGTTAGTAATTGGGCAAACAATGCTTCACCATTATTAACCTTGGAAAACATGATATTTATGAAAAGGATACCCCGATTTCAACATATGATACTAAGCTGCCATAACAGTACATCAACACAAAGACCTGACGACGAAATGAAATGTGGAGGGCTGTTGTGTTTCGATAACTCTTTCGGACAAATTAAAATGACAAATATGCATACAACTGAAAGAGTCACCACACTACATATCGGGTAGTAACATAATCCCTCACACCATGATAATCAATGCCAAAAATATGTAGCTGTATGCAGGAAATGTTGTCATATCTTTTGTTGTTGACAGTCTGGCTTCAAATGTGTATCTTTGAGACAAAACCACATAGACAGGTTGTGTAAGAGAGAACTGCATGTGAGAGTAACTGATTTAACAAATGTCATGCCCCTTGAATAATATGAACTACAGCAAAGAAGTCACAGCTAGCAATTATAAAAATTGTAACTTGTCTTATTTTAGCCATGCTGTGTTGGCACTGTATATCTAGGTCATCAACTTGGCTGTGCATCTCTAGTACTGCCCTATAGTGAACATCTGTTTTCTATTAACCCAAGTGAAATGTCTAGTTGTCTAAATGAATGCATACTTACAGTAGAAATGGCGCGGTCCCAGTTATTTTCTCGTGCACTGATCACATGTTCTTGGTCTTTGAACACACCCACAGCTCAGACACAGGCACGCGGCTACACGGTCAACCTTCATGTTTGCAGATACCGATATCGAATTTATTACGACTGATGGGGCAATCACACTGGCCCGAATGAGCTTCCGTTTGTTTTTCGTATACGAAAATGGTGTGATTTTTTAAACTGGCCAAATGTCCCTCCGAATGTGTTTTCCCCAAAGTATCACCCAATGCTTTCCGTTTGTTTTCCGAATGTTTTCAGTATGGTTTCAGAATGCTTTCAGAATAGACCGATTACTTCCCGCATGTTGACTTC
>JAODUO010001450.1:117500-132500 GCA_025642075.2 Ridgeia piscesae | reverse complement strand
AGTGTTTCTTCTGAAAGAAGCATACAAATGTGGGGTGAATGAAAATTCCCTCAGTTTCGAAACGGCGGTAGGTGGGCTTGACAGTCCGGCGCTCTACCACGCGACCACAGCTCCCCCACCTCCCACTGGTGGTGCCATGTATAGCATTGATCATCTGTGTAGTCCTAAATTTACATTGTCTGTTGTCCTTCAACATGATTGCTCGTTATTTTCGTATAACCCCTCTACCTGAATCAACGTATTTTTTTAATTTTTTTACACGGTATATTGTATTCATGTCTGTTAGACTATTAGCATAAGTCGCACTATTATATATATATATATATATATATATATATATATATATATATATATATATATATATATATATATATACATATATATATATATATATATATATATATATATATATATATATATATATATATATATATATATCCATATATCGTGTTGTCAGTCACGTGATGTTGATAGTCAGTTTTGCAGTTGCGACGCGTCTCTTTTCATGGCAAGTCACTTTCGTCCATGTTTACCTTCTGTTTACGAAATAACAGTAACACATTATATATTTTTACGCCGGATGATCTTAATATATGCAATGCTATCTGTAAAATTGTTCAATAGGTGAACTCTTTACCTTGCTGTTCTAGGCTTTTTGACAGTTTGGTTTACATATTTGACGATTGCGCGGGCGATAATGCAAGTTACTATTACATATAGAGCATTTTGTAGCTGGAAGAAAACACATAAAAACGAAATTGCATAGTTATGCTTCTATAGAAAGACCCTAGCTTATCCGGTGCCGGTGTATCATGGACTTGCTTAATATTAAATTCAGTGTCCCAGTTGGCGTCGGCATTGGCATTGTGTATGACTTATGACTATAAATTATATTTAATAAATAAAATAATAATTGACGTTGCGTTTGCAGCCTCGCTAGTATGTTAACGGGAAAGGTTTGGAAAAATCACAATACTGCATTTGTATGAAATGTATCTTTCTAGAGTCTAGTGTTACAACTTAATTTATTTTTCAATATTAATTTTATTAATTGTCAGTTTACATGTTGTTTTTCATATGTTTATAATTATTTGCAGAGATAAAATGCATAACGAGATTAAACTTGCTAGCGAGTTTACAATTAAACAGTATTTATGTTGTTGAATTGTAAGTGCTTCATTCAATGAAACTGTAGCAAATTTCACAAATTTAATGAATGTCACCAAAATCACATCATGTTCACCAGTTACTTCAAAAAGCTCCCCTGATTAGTTCCCATCAACATTACTTAACTAAAATAGACATGATTTACTGCTAGACATGAGCCATGTCTACAAATAAAAACAAACAATTATTCCATGCCAAACAAGTTCTCTTCTGATTGCATGTGCAATGCTAGATTAATATGACATGATCTTATACTATTTAAAATAAATAATTATCTACACCTACTAAACATTTCCTCAATATATTGTCATGCTTAAATTTCGTTTATTTTGAAATAGAAACTAATTATTTCTGTAATTAACCATATGTGCCAACACCATCAGAATTGTATAGCAAACTTTCAATTATTGCGATCAGTTACGAAATGGTCCTGCTCATTGGCTGGTCCCGTTTGCTGTGCTATTTGCGTTGTCAAGTGCATCGGCCATCGTATTTTTAAAACATTTCGTATAGTTACAGGGTAATAAATTAGACAAATAGCTTACTATGTCGTCACATAATATACATATACATATAAATGACCATATGATATCTGATTGCGATAGAATTTATATATGGATGACTCTCATGTAACAGTTACGAAAAGCTGTCTGCTGGTAGATTAAACTCATTTGATTGAACTTGTATTGGTGTAAGACTAAGTTCCTAAATTCATATATCTTTTATTTTATTTAGCTACACAAACACATATAATTCGACATATAACTATTGGTAAATGGGCATAACGGCCGCGTTTTACGCATTGGGCACAAACGACTGGATCTGCAATGATATATATATATATATATATATATATATATATATATATATATATATATATATATATATATATATATATATATATATATATATATATATATATATATATATATATATATACAAGCGCAGTCACGAAGTGGGTTTGGTTTCAGGACAATATTTATGACTTCAAAAGTAATGCAGTGAATGAACGATGTTTGATCGAGAGGTTTTCATCCTATAATAAATAACGACATTCACATATATCGTCGTTAATCAACATTGTTTGCAAATTAGATTTCACACAGATAATTGTGATTTCGAGCTGGAAATATCAATTCAAATATAGTACCGCCATGTTCTTTTCTACAAACGTATTACTTAAATGACAATATAGTTTGTGTTTTGGTTTCTTATAAATAACATAAAACGGCTGTCCATAAACACTTACGTACTTTCATGGTAATGATGGTCTATGTTACGGCGTTGAAGGTCTGCAATAGAGTAAGACATTTATGATCAATACAGTTAGTCAGTTGTTGATCTGTTTGTGTAGGCTGCAATGCGGATCAATAAGTGTTGTGCCAGTTGATATTTTCAACCTGTGCTTTTTCAAGAACCCCCCATTACGAGATCGTAAGTGATAATCTTGTCACATAAACTAGAAATAGCACGGATGATCATAACTACGAGCAGATGTGTAAAGTAATTGTTGGATGATATACTAATACGGATCAGCTTGCGGCAGTCCTGCTGGGGTCGAGACATACTTACACCATAAGGCGAGACAGAACGAAAGGTGTGGAACCTCGATAGGACTGCCAAAGACGTCAAGGTTGCACTGTGCAACTCATAATTTACCTCGAACGTCTGTGTTCAAAGATGGTAAAGAAATATGATTGACTGACCGACCCTTTCTGCCATTGCGCAAGACAAGTAGTAGGCGCAATTCGCACCGTCAGCTTGATAGCGAGCCAAATATAGTATATAGAGTTATGTAGCAAATACACCTTCTGTGACATTTTTATATAGATTTCAAGTAATTGCGTTTTTTCACTTATATTGACTCTAAAGAACAGGAAAAAACTGTTTCAATTTTTTTTCGCCCACTTTTTCATGGGGAAATTTAAGATGGCCGCCACCGGTCACAAGTCTTATAATCGCAATATATTTGCAACAAACGGTATAGAAACTTGGACTGTTATTTTGATGAAAGAATTGAAAATGAAGGTATATCAGCCAAAAATGCGTAAACATTATTGTAAAATGTATATAGTATCCGCAATTATGTAACAAATATACATCGTGAAACTTTTTCGTATAGATTTTAAATTATTTTGTTTTTCAACTTATATTGACCATAAATAATTGAAAAAACTGTTTCCATTTCTTTCGTCCACTTTTTCGTGGGAAAATTCAAGATGTGTTTCAAGATGGCCGCCACCGGTCACCAAAAGGCTTACAATCGCTATATCTGTGGCTACACACGGTATAGAAACTTGAAATCGGGGTAGTTTTATATGTGTTGAAGTATGAGGAATCGAATTAAATGAATGAAAGAAATGAAAATAAAGTAATACCAGCCATATATGCATTAAAATGACTGTAAAATGGGTACATACGGACAGCAACTGTTGGATGTAAAACATACTTTCCTGACACATTTCGAAAGATTATTAAAAGGCAAGTCCAACTGGACCAAAATATATTTAGTATCTTCATTTTTGATGGAGGTATGAACAATCTACTAATCGGTTGTTTTTTACTTTACATTCTGCTGGTTTATTTCAACATAATTTTAAATTTTCGGTAATAACACTTTAAAGCCATTTTACATATCGAAAATAATAAGCGAGTACTCTCTTGATTAGGTGGCTGCAAGGTCATTGGCGCGCCAAAGATGCAATTCTTTGAATTGTCGATTAACTCAATCAATATTGTACTAGACATAGAATACCTGGTGATAATTCTGAATAAATATGGTTAAATATATTTTGTTGAATAAATAATTAAGATAATTGCTTGTTGTGTTTCAAATAAATTTGCATTAAAAAGATGATCTAAATATTTTACTAGAACCCCGTCGACATTGTGAATCGCATACATATTATGGGTTGTCGTAGGTTATTTCTAGAACTCACCTATTAAATGTGTTGTCTTTCTCGCGTGGCTTCCAGAATAAACCGCTGCCACCTACGTCAGTGTCTGCTTTTGAAGGCATTGCTTTAAGTGGGGCATACTTAAATTATTTGTCAACATGTGAACACAGAAATATTCGTTCTACTGGGGTCACCTCTCGACCTCTATCTATTTTAGGGTGGTCATTAATGACTGGTTTGTGTAAACTGATATACACCAATTATAAATCGATTTAAAAATAGCATTATTAATTTTAATAAGCTGTTGAATATATTTCTCCTCTTTTCTGTACATCATCTATTGCTAATTGTATAAGTTTCTTGAGCAACATCTAAGCCGAATCATCAAGTTATTGCTTTTCAGTCATGTCATTTGCTCTCCGCTCAGTTTAGGTGTTAAAATCATTGTCGAAAACCTTATATTGTACGTAGAAAATGGTGACATCTTAAATGTGATTTTTTATGAGGAATGTGCACAATAGATTATGCATAACAACATATTACGTATGCATTGACAGTGATATGATGTATAACTTGAGTCGCATTTTTATGCTGATGACACGCAAATTTACACCATATTTAACCCCTTCAGGAGGACATTCACGCGGCTCAAGATATGGATGAAAACAAACTCCTTGGAGTTGAACGACTGAAAAACAGCTAAAGAAAATCATGCTGTAAGGCTTGCGTGTGGGTGACTGTTTGGTCAGGGTGACTCACAGTGTTTGTAATCTTGGTGTCCAGTGTGATGCTGAGAGTCGCATGTGACTGCTGTATGCAAGTCAGCAGTATTCCACCTCCGCAACATCTCGAGGATCAGACGGTATCTGACAGCAGCAGCGACAGACCAAGTCATGCACGTATTTGTTAAACGCAAACTCGATGTTGGCAATGCACTGCTATATCGACTGCCTCTGAAACATATACAACGGCTTCAGAAAGTGCAGAACTGGGCAGCCCGTTTGATCGGCGGTGCTATGAAATATAGCCATGTTACGCCGCTGTTGTTGAAGTGCCATTGGCTGCAGATAGCAGGGCGAGTGGAGTTCAAGTTCCTGCTACTCACTCATCGAGCAGTGACTGGCCGTGCACCTGGATACATTGAACAGTGTGTAAGCCGACGCCAGCCGGTTAGGTCGCTGCGCCCCAGCGAACTCTATTTATTGTGTGTACCACGCACAAGGCGTCACTGGGTGACAGAGCTTTCAGCGTGGCATCCACGTGTCTGTGGAATGCGCTACCGCAGCATCTGACATAAACTATGACCACTGCTGCTTTTAAAGTTAAACTAAAGACCTATCTATTTTTAAGAACTTTCTGTACAGCGCTGTGAGCAAGGGATGTTGGAACAGCGTTATAAAAATTTCCCGATTTGATGATGATTATAACTACACTAGTTCAGTTTCCGGCGATAGTTTTGCAATTGTTTTCAAATAAGCCAGGTGGTACAGAAAAACAAATTATATTGGTAACTCTTCATATGTAAATTTTGAGGAAATGTGAAAAGCGTCTTAAGGATAGGCAGCCGTTATAGCAAAGGCTGCGAGGACGTTACGATTTTGTCAGGTGTAGTGTTCTTATTATCGTTCAGAAACCACGGTTTCCAAATGGAAAATCAACCTCTAGCAAACTCGTCGTTCATTCACACCGTATTAACCGAGTTATCCCATACGTGACTCTTGATTTGCAAAATGATATGAATCATTAACGGTATCTAGAAAGTACAGACGAATCACATACGAGGTGGCCTGTTGGTAACACCATCTGGCGGACACAAGAAGAACAAATCAACACTTCATAAAGACCATCAATTGCATTCGAAACCTTGAAGTAATTTTAATTAATAGTTGTGTCATATCAAAAACTCTTTATGAGTTATCCATCCTTCCGACATAAAGAAAGGTTTCGCTAAACTATCGTTGTTGTGTTTTAGTATGTAGCCAAATGTTGTTATGATAGAGTGCAATGTAACACTGACTCACATGACCAGAATAATAATTGCTGGTGTTTTGAATACAGATGATCTACTGAATAAATAAACGGTAATGAAATAGTGTGTTTGCATTGTTTAACATAGTAAGCAATATTACAAAATTTACAGTCCAGTTATTTCGATATCCATATTAACTCGAGTGGAAAAACCTCACCAGGTTTTCATAACAACAAACAACATAACTTATATACCACATTAAAACAATATATTTCGGATTGCAAACACTGTTCGTTAAAAACAACGCATGTATATATTTTGTTACTTTATTAAGATAACCAGTTTAAAAAAAATGACACTTCAGTAATACCTTACAACAGTTCACAGTATAAACATGCAGTAATTATATACCGAGGATTAAGTCACACTTTTCTAAACAGTTGTTGTATTTATCCATACATTTCTGTGGCATATGTTGGTTGTATATTCGTCCGCAACCGTATCTCTTAACGCAGTAGTCCAATCGCTGCTCACATATTTTGAGGCAGACCGTGTATTCCGCCATTGCTCTGGCTATTTCTTCATCGGTGGACGCCGATAGATGTCGCTCCAGCAGCAAGGCCAGCACCAGAAGAAGTGTGGTCTTCTGCAGTGGTAATGACGTCATTAAGTTACCACGTACATGTTAATGTAGGCTTATGTTGCAAGAAGACTGTCGGGTTCTCTACACGGAAGAAGCCAGCGTAGTAATTTCTAACAAGACGTCTGCTGTTTAGAACGGGGGCACGTTAAATATAAAAGGGTTTGTGGTAAACTCACCTCAGCATTATGGGTAATATTTGTTTTGGAAATATGATCTTCTGTTTATCGTCTGACCTTGTTGTTTCAAATTGCGAATAGTAACAACTCCTGTTTCATAACCAATTTTATTGGCAATAATGCTTAGATGGGTTTACCACAATACAGTAGGCATTTGTAAAACATCGTGGAAATGGTGCAGTGTCCATCCATAAGTGAAGAGTCAACCAGAGGTAATGGCGATTACCATTAAATGTAACCAATTTCGTTTGGCGCACACACAAGAACACTGATTACAATTATTTCCTTTGTATGTTGTAGGCATTCATTATAATGCATTTGTATACACGTATAATGGGGATCTAAAACGATTGGACAACCACTGCCCTAACATAAGAACACATATTTACAGAAAACATGACCGCACATACAAAACCACTGTAATTGTTTAATACTGTTTCAAACATGGACGTATCTGACAGTGGTCGCCCCCATGACACACACGCTACATTTGGTTTGGGTTGCTCCAATCAAATCAATGAATTTTCTTATGTTTGAGCAATGATTGGTCAAGCGTTTCAGCTACCTATCAGTACACACGTACTTTCATAATGTGTATGCAGCGGACACTGGGGTGGTGATCTACAAAAACACAACAGTGTCTGATAGTTAAATTCTGTTCAATGACCTGTTGAAATGTTCTAGATCGGCAAATAGTTACGAATTCGACTTTGACGAAATCCACATTGTATACGTTGTTCTTTCCAGGAAGAAAAACAGACTGTTCTCGCGAGATTCAATAAACCCGGAAGTAAAAATGTAAAAGGTCAGTTCAACGCAGTATCCAATTATCAGGACTGCTCAAAGTGCTTTACATTTTACTTCCCTGACAGACCTGTTCAGACCTGCTCGTACACTTATCTACCACTATCTACAGCCAGGTACCCATGAGTGAACTGTCGCAATGTAGGTAAATGGACGTCATGACACGAAGAGGCAAACAATTGAGGGGATTAGCTGATGTCATTGAATATTAATGAGGTGCTCGAGGAAGCACAATTATCACATTGCAGTGTTAATCTTCTAAATGTATTATTGCCGACGTCAATTATCACAGTGCACTGTTGAAATGTATTATTGCGGAAGTAAATGAAGTAGATATCAAACATAATGTAGATCTGCGTACGTCAATAACTGCCTTCACAGTAGAGATAGTCCATGGGCGTCTATGTTGGGAGCATTACGCATGCTCCATTGGGACACACGGCGAATCAGAACGAAGGAGACTGACTGATGTAAGGTCTACACGACTGTTGTCAGAAACAGCCCGTGGATACACTGGAATCAAGGAGAAAACCTAATGTTGGTGTTATGTGATGATGTTGAAGACATGTGATGATGTTGAAGACATGTGATGATGTTGAAGACATGTGATGATGTTGAAGACATGTGATGATGTTGAAGACATGTGATGATGTTGAAGACATGTGATGATGTTGAAGACATGTATTATTATATATTTTCCCGTCACACAGCAGCCGCAGTTTCTCGATCCCCATTCTAGGAAAGGTCCTGATACCAGCGGATGTATTAGTCGCTCGATGTCCCTCCTTCTGTCGTTGTGACATTAGGACAATTCCGTTTATTACACGTTGCTCCAGTTCACAATATTTGGCAATTAGCCGTCCAAAGGACGCGTTATTTGGGTATATTATTTCATAATTGAATAATACATAATATGTAAAGGAATATCGGCATGTAGGATATAAACCTAAAGTCATACTGCTCCAAACATTAGCTTATTAATATTGTATAATCATTCATAGCCTTAACGCAACGTTGTGTTCTTATGTAAAAGCATAATAACTTCATTAAGTCTCGTTCTGGTATAACAATAATGCCATAGGCAAACATGTAGTAAGACCAACGTAGAAACAACCTAGAGCTACTCAATGCAAATACGCCCAAGCCTTAATAATATACAACACTGTGTATTACATATGTAAGCTGTGACGGCAATTGAAGCCAATTTTTTTCTAATTGTACACGATCGTCTGGACTTACCTATTGTAGGTGTCGTATTTTGCACGTTTACACCGCAATAAGACGTCGGCCGTGCTGTTGTTGCTCTCGAAACGCTGTGTTGTCTAAGTAGGTCTACTTCAGTTTACCGTCTACGTTGGCTCTCAACATGTGTTTGTTAATTCAATGTGAAAAAATGGACATTCATATTTACTGATGTTTTCACATTGATGTGTGTATGTGGATTAGGGATTGTTCGTGATTGCCTACATTTGCCAATATTTTCTTATCAGCGGGAACGATTCATTGTTCTATACAAACTGTAAACTAATTATGTTTCCTTATCAAAACAGGATTTCTCCTTCCGGTGGGACAATAAAAAATGATGAAAAACTATAATCTATTGAGTTGAAAATATCAATGTTAAAGCATCAATGTCTTACTTAAACTGTATTAGTCAATGCAGTGTTGAAATAAATTGTAATTGTTTGTACGCGAGATCTAACGAGTGTTGTTTGTGAGCGACTCACCGAACACGTAACGTGCTCATGAGGAGCATTGGTGTGGACGTAGTGTTGCGTATGCTACGCTCACGTCAAGCGTATTTATACTTCTAGGTCAAGCATATTTGCACTGCTAACATTGACATGTAGGTGTGTTATATGTTTAGTATTATTAGATTACTACTGAACGCAACATCGACGTTTGGTCTCTTTATTTTAAGAATAGATAATTTTGTTTTTAATCTGATGGAACATTTAACACAAGCTGTTACCTTGATACCGCACCGCATCACTAAGACGAGTCAGTTTTGTTATACATTTATCTACTTCTCTTAATCTCTTAACCTTTGATCTGATATGGCTATATATTTTATTAAGCAGTATTCCGAAAGAGAATCTGCTGTTGTTTGCAGACATATAAATGCATTATATGTTTCTCCACAAGTAAGCTTTAATTGATAAGGCACTCTCCCAAGGCTATAAAGATGATTACAAAATTGTCCATCTAGTGAAATGTATTACATGCCGTGTCGATATCTCACTAGTTCCATGAATATAAATATAACATTATTTAAATAGATTTGCCGTCGTTTGATTGTATGCACACAAAAACTAGTTTTCAGGATATTACGTACAATCCGTAAGGATCATCTATGATTTTATTTAATTGGATTGATTATAAGGTATTGTGTTTGTATTATATAAATTTACAGGTATGTTCTTACATAGAACAATACCTTGTGTATGGCCTAATGGCTTTGCTCTTCACTCCCTGGCAGATCTGTGTCATCCGAAACCCGTTTCGACTCCTCTGGGAAGCTGGCAATTACAGAACCTTTAGTATCACCAGCCTTCATTAGGTGTGTGACACGATATGTTTTTCACAAGTCAACAAGTTGATGCCGTTGAACTAACAACGTAATGCCTAGACTAATGATATTTGTTCATATTAACTATGACATTTGTAAATTAAATATGTGCGCAAAACAACTGTTTTTGTTATGCCCTATCACTCGAAGGTGGCAGGCGTCTATCAGCGACTGTTGAGGTGTCTGCTCCAGAACGTCTCACAGTCATCAGTGCAGTCCATGTGGTCCAGCACACACGCACGGGGGACCTGCCGCTCTGTGTCGCCGCAGCCGCGTATTCTCATGCACTCAAACAGCTCGGCGTCACACCTTGCAATACACAAGTACAGAGCTTTAGCGCGCCGCGTGGTAGCAGGGTCTTGACTTGTCGTTTGCCGGAGACACACAGACAGCAGTATAAGGATCAGCGGCGTCCTAGCCTAGAGCGACACACACGTTAACACAGTTAGCAACTATAGCGTAGAAAATGGCGAATCCAGGAGTAGCCTCAACGTAAAACTACTAGGATATGAAACTGCTGGGAGGACAATATATTTATATCAGTATGATGATAATGATATTGTTAATGATAATGATGATGACGACGACGATGATGAGTTGGAGGATGGTGATGATGATGATGATGATGATGATGATGATAATGACCTCAGAGTCAATAAATAGTTCAATTGCCGACACATGAATTGATAGGCCAATTAGCTATGGTGTACAGGCAAGGGTAATTTAGGTACTTTTTAAATGACGGCGGAATTGTACAATATCTTCAACTGATCTAAAACTATAAATAAGTATATTCCAAACAGTAGATGCAACGACAGAAAAATCTGATCCCAATATTGGTATTGACATTAGCAATGAATGCATATACGGTGGTTGCTTAATAGAATAAAGCATATAGATTATACGATATCGGACAGGAAGCCAATGCAGAGAATTCATAGTGCCATAGAACGAGTAAAACGTGGAGACCTAGTCACAATCCTTGATAAGCAATCCTGAACACGTTGTAATGTTCTGATATCCTTAAGGGCAATATTGTAAAAAGGGGAATTCCAATTTGTCACATTACCGTCACAAAAAAGAAATTACAATAAGAAGTGCGCCTGTTTAATATTTTCTGGAAAATACCTAATTACACAAGTTTTATTATAAATCAACTGGGTTGGATTCACTTGATATAATTAAATACAATTACTGCATTAAAACATCATAGAATAGCAACACATTGATATGTGATACCGTATGATTCTGCCATTTCGTGTCTACCGGCGGTTGTATAAACTCCATGGCATTAAAGAGTTACCGTATCTGTTCGTTCTGGTTACTGGTAAAGGGTATATTTTACCCTATCTAATAATCATATTCGGTGTGTTCTGTCAGGCAGCAGATGGTTTAATCTATATGTGCCGACTTTAATCGTATCATATACTTGTCCTCAGTTATACATTCATGATATTTGTTTTGTTCCAAATAAATAGTCACATGATTTGAAGAGTACATTTGACAATGGAACAATGGAGTATAAGAAGGTTTACAATTTTTTGGCAGAGCTTGAATGTTTATTAAATTTAACGTATGAACGTTTATCCTTAAACTAACATGAATACACATCACAAACATAACTTAATGGGTCAAATTTTAAGCAGAGATGGAACAGCCCGTCTATGTACAATTGTGCAGTTCCATAGTTGATGTGGATTTTCAAAGCTAGTTAACACCATGTTGGTGTAATAATTAAATTTTGCTTTAACTTTGCCTATCGTAAAAGATGTCACTGCTTTGAGTATCGTGACGTATTTAATGACGAACGTGTTTTACGCCAAACACGTTCAAGATAACGACGTCGTCATTTTGAATGCAGAATTTCAGACATCATCGAAGGAGAAAGGACATTTTTTTAAACATATTTGTCAGCAATTGGAGCATGTTTATCAAGTACGGTTTTAAGGACAACATAAACATTTATAATGGATCATCGTAGGTAGGGAAAATATTACATACACACACACGCGCACACGCGCACACGCACACGCACACGCACACGCACACGCAAACGCAAACGCACACGCACACGCACACACACACACACAGTGTCAATTTGGATTCTGCACACTTCATAGCATTTAACGGAATGAGGTCATTCTAAAGCAAACGGACACCCACTTCTCGAGAAACATCAATATACATATTTGTTTGTGTCATTATATTGCAATCTCTCGGTTTCATACCATACGTACTTCCATATTGGTCGGTCTTGCAGCCAGCATTTCAGATTGCTGGAAATAAAGAAACAAGTCGGAATGCATTTATGAACATGCTTATAGCGTGGTTAGGTTAACATATGTTGCATTGTGTTCGTTTTTTTTTTATATCGAACAAGTCAGCTAGTTTACCATGATCTAATGATACGACCATTCCAATCTCGATAGAGAAGTGCAACTGTATTAGTGTTTTCTTGATCAATAAAGTCACGTACCTTTCAAACGAGGTTGTTATTTTCGCGTCTCTCCATTAAGTGCGGTACAGTAGGTCTGTGTAGCGAAGACGTCAAACAAACGTGTCACATCTTAAGGACGGGATTTCACACGTGTACACATTGCCGTAAATAGCGTGACATTACGTAAGTGGCGCCATCTAGTTTCTAGCGTGCTAGGACACGATAGCAAAGGTTCAAATTACAGAGACTGCACCAGCCTGTTAGGATACGATAGCAAAGGTTCAAATGACAGAGACTACACCAGCGGTCATATATCCCCCCTCTCCCCCTAACTCACCCCACCCGCCTTCTAGATAGTGTTTTAAGCTAGTCTGTTATTTTAATTGAGTTTAATTCCTGGGTCTATTCCGTAATAAACGCGATCGTTCTGGCCCCTTATTATTGAAGATGTGATAATTTTTTCTACTTCTTGCTCGAAATGCTTGTTCAATAATTCCCGTACCTGTTTTCCTCGGTTTATGATGCGACAAAATTGCAAGAAGACATGTGGGTTGAAAATGCACATAGATAGTAAAGTCAAATTCCCATACAAGCATAGATGCATTGTACAATTAAGACAAACAGAATATGATTTTAAATAGGTACAGAAGATTTATTCACAAAATAATAACAAGCCAAAACGTCCCAATTAATAATGTTTACAATTCAAAAAGGTAAATGATCGTTACAGTTCTGTTAAAACGGTAAATAGTGTGTATACAAACAAAAACGTTGCAATGGCGTGTACACAACCCAAACAAAACGGTGACTAATGGTTACAACCCAATTAAAACGTTCCTATTTTTATTGTACGACTGCTACTCAAAATATATGTCATGGATAAAACACACGCCATTATTATGCCACAACCAAACGTCATGTTTTAATAATATTATCGCCATAAATGGTATCTTGTGTAGTCAATGGCCTGAAGTAAACATGGAATACTAACATGACACTCAAAGCTCATTAATAAAATTCAGTTGTAAGTCATAGCATATACAGGATGTTTGAAAAAGCTTGCCTTGATTTGATTTACAACTTTTAGTCAACATATGCCATTTGTTTAGATTTAGATCTACCTGGTACATGTAATAGTCAAGAATGTATACAACAAATGACACAACATCTAACAAACTTAATATACTGGGCCATCATTGCCTTTGCTTTTAATCTTGGATAGCCAATCTAAGATTCCCAACAAGAACACTTTGTGGCCACTGGTTTCAGTCAGAGCGTGTGACATCAGTGCTGGACTAGTCAGCGTCTGGCTGTTAAAGGCATTGAACAGTTGGTCCATGCTTTCGATGAACTCAGCTGTGTGAGCTGCTTCTTTTGCAACATGTATTGAACACAAATATTAATTCAATTAAATTAAATATTATTTATTCAAATAACATTTAACAAACATTACAATTTAAGACCATGTCAACATGTTGTACATATATGATGTTGTTTGAAGGGAATACATAAGAAGGTAAACACTTATATTAGTATGTATCCCCAAACACAATTATTGTGGTCACAACCATAATAATAAATCATTAGATATGTAAATATTGCACACATTCTAAATGCTTAAAAGATAACGAAAGAAAAAACAATATAAACATAATTAGTTATACACGAATGTTAATCCTGCCATATAAATAATAATAATATATCCTGTTATATAACAAAACATTATTGACTTCATGCAGAAATTACATTATATTTCAACTCTTTTAGTGTCTATTCTAGCTATGACGCGAGTTGAAATGGTAATGAGGTGGTGGTAATAATTACAAGATTTAATACAAGTTTAACCACATCGCCATACGAGAGTGAATTCCACATAGCAAGTGGACAAGGAAGCCTTTGGCATATTGAGAATCCAACCAATATTATCTACGTATATTCCGTCCTTCTGAGTTATTTGTAGATGTTTTTAAACATGCCACACTCCCCAATCCCCATAGGCATAGGGACCATTACGCAACGGGGGGCCTGTGAGTATTTCGTGTAATATAAGTAATTTTTGAAAATGTATGTTCACAAACCTCATTTTACATCTTTGTCAATCAGATTGTTTGTGTAGATGCCAAATGTACCTATTTAACGCATTCTATGATACATATGGTGGTAATTAGTGTTCGACTCGCGAGCGTTGTCGCGCTTACATTTTTCCGGTCGTTAAAAACGTTCCGATTGATGTTTCTGCGCATCCGCAATAAAGGTAAACTCTTCAATGTCCAGCGAAACAACAAAGCATTTTCGGTATAAATGCCACGAGCTGTTCGATAACTTTCCTGTGATGATT
>JAODUO010001450.1:85000-112500 GCA_025642075.2 Ridgeia piscesae | reverse complement strand
CTTGTTTGCATTTAACTTTAGTTTACTATTTTTCATCCAAAGGGAGACATCTTGGAGACAATCCCTGAGCTGGTTTAAGGAGCGGCAAGCATCTGGTGTAGTCAACGAAATGTAGATTTGGGTGTCATCGGCATAAAGGTGATGATCTAAGTTGTGACCTTGGATAACAGAGCTTAAAGGTGTTGTGTATAAAGTGAAAAGCAAAGGCCCCAAAACAGAACCATGTGGGACACCACATGACGTGGGCAACATGTCTGAAAAGCAGTTACCTATTTTAATGGCTTGCTGTCTGTCAGTAAGATATGAAGTAAACCAGCTCAGGGCTGTGCCAGATAAGCCGTACCATGTTGATAGACGTGTAATGAGAATATTGTGGTCGATGGTGTCGAAAGCGGCGGATAGGTCAAGCAGGGTCAGGGCGGTAACTTTTCCATTGTCGATGTTGAGGTTAATGTCATTGTGTACTTTTAAAAGAGCAGTTTCTGTAGAATGAAATTTTTTATATGCAGACTGCGACACATTGGATAGACCATTTTTGTAGATGTGAGATCTGAGACGATTAGCTACAACCTTTTCAAGTATTTTTGAGATGAAACTTAGGTTGGAAATAGGTCTGTAACTGTTTAATTCTTCTTTAGGCAGAGTTGATTTCTTAAGAACTGGATTAACATGGGCACATTTAAAATCGTCAGGGAAAAAGCCGTAGCATAAAGATGCATTTATGATATCTGTTATTGGTTTAATTAATACGTCAAGGCATGCTTTCAGTAGTATGGTGGGGATTGGATCAAGGTCACACGATTTACTTGGGGATGACATGATGATTTTTCTCACTTCAGTAGTTGTAGCTGGTTCAAACGATGCAAGTTGAAAATTTAGTTGTGGAAAGTCTGTGTGAACCGTGTGCGGAGTATGACCTGTGAAAGTTGATTGTATAACACTAATTTTGTCTTTAAAATGACTCGAAAAACAGTTACACAATGACTTGATTGATGCACGAGTTGGTAGAGAAGGAGCAGGCCGCCTGTGTAAGATTTTATTGATGCATTCCCATAGCTGTTTTGGCGTAGCAGAATTTGTTGATACCATGTTCTCATAATAATGCGACTTTGCTTTTGACATGTCTCGGTTGCATTGATGACATTGCCGGATATAGCGTGATCTGTCTAAAGATGAACGAGATTTTCGCCACACACGTTCCAAATAACGACGGCGCTGTTTAGATTTGATTATTTCCGCGGTCATCCAGGGAGCTGGCGGTTTTTGCGACACAGATTTAGTTTTAATGGGTGCATGTTTGTCAAGCAATGTTTTAAGTATTTGATGGTACTGTTTGTACAATTCTGATAAATGTTCTCTGGGATGTGTGACGAGGTTGGACGTGGTGATATCAGCCATAAATGCTGCAATGTTGATACTGTGAAAGGCTCTGTAAAACACATTATGTTTGGACGCGGCAGGGGCTGTACGAACTTTAAGATTAGCAATTACTGTATTATGGTCCGACAGGCCATCTACAACTGTGGGTGTCTGGATGTTTTTGCAAGAGGAGCGAGTTATTATGATGTCGAGCCAATGGCCATGTATGTGTGTTGGGAAATTTACATGTTGTGTTGTGTCAAATGATGCTAGAATGTCATTAAATGTAGTAGTTGTTGCAGATGGTGTGTCCAAATGAAGATTAAAGTCGCCAACAATATAAAAATCTGAGTGTATGGTTACAACATTTTCCAAAAGATCCTGGAACTGTTCAAAGAAATTAGCTGGATGACCTGGAGGGCGATAAATGCAAATGAAATGACCAGAGAAACAGGAATTTGATATGTTCAGACACATTGACTCAAAGGTGGTAGAGTTAGGGCTGGGCTGAAGGTTTACTTTAAACTGTTTTGAAACAAGAAAACCAACACCACCACCTCGACCAACTGGTCGTGGTTTATGGTGGAAGACGTAACCGGGAGGGGAAATGTCGGCAATACATGAGGCTGTGTCATGGGATCTGAGCCAGGTCTCAGTGACAGCAAGGATATCAATTGTTTTCGAAATTATAAGATCAGTGAGAGAGGCAGTTTTATCACGAATGGAACGAATGTTAGTGGTGGCCAGGCGAATGTTGTGCCTGACCACCGGTCCAGGATTTAGATTTACATCACCAGCTAGCAGCAGGATCAATGACAATTCAAATGTTGGCGTGGAACGGGGGATTGGCAGTAATTTTCGGTTGAAACAGAGATTAAGGGATGGCAGACTATGTAGATATGTTAAGGATTCTTGTGTGCTTATATATTTTGAGGGCGTTGAGATGACATCTGACCAGTGCGCTAGTTTACTACACAAGGTAAAATCATGGCTTCTAGAAGCTGCAGAACAGCATAACAGTAAAACACTGAATAAGAACAGTGGTGACATTTGACAAAATCTGCTCAAGTTGTAAAAGTAGTGTATCATAAAATAGTAAGAGCTTGAGAACAATCAGATGTTATAAAATAGTGTAAATGTCCCAATGCGCTGTATGGGTCAACAGCACTAAAACTTAATAAAATTATAAATAAATAGATGAGAGGTCACACTGATTATAAAATTGTGTTGACCTTAAATCAGCCTACTTCTCAAATATAAAACAATATTATATATAACCAGTTGTTAAATAAAAATGATATATATATAAAATAAAGCATTGAAAAATATCACATAGAATTAATCAAGTTGATAAAATAATCTATTTAAAAGGCTAAATACAGACCGTTTAATTCTTCGCGCTCAGCAAGCCTGTGCGATGTAATAAGACGTGCAAATGAAATGTTCAGAGGTCTTCACCCCCAGGGCGATTCTGGGTATAAAGAAAACGTCTTGAAAAAGGCCTGTTAGTCAACAGTTTATAAGGTTTACCCTGTCTTTGTATGGTGACTGTCCATACAAAGACATACATACATTCAATCAATTCAGACCAGGGATTATGTTGACACGCTGATATTGAAGCCACCCATGAGGCAGTTCTCGATAGAGACAGTTTTTAAAATATCATGCCAGACTGGTACGAAATGAATATCTTTTAACTTTATGTCTATATATATATAATATATATAATAAATTAATTTTTATATTTTAAAACATTGAAATTTGATCATATATATATATATATATATATATATATATATATATATATATATATATATATATATATATATAATGTTTCACATATTACAATTTAATGAAATATTCACATTATATACAAGTACGTATCGATCGCGAATAGGCTATGCAATTGGTACATATTGTGTGTTACAGGCATATTACCAATTTAGATAACTAACTTAGAAATGAAACCTAACGTTGCAGGTAATCGCAAGTGCAGCGACAATCCTTGCAACAGTAACGCTACCTGCGTCAACGAGGGTCAACATGGAGCAGAGTGCCAGTGTCCGTCGCAATGGTTTGGTCGCAAATGCGACGTATGTAAGTATTCAGCCTTGTTGCAAGGTGTTATTCATCATTGCAGAATAAATATATGTTTCATAGTACGGCTGGCAGTTAAATTTAAATGACGTAGGGTAAATTTTGGAAACTGACTGGTGAGGTTGTCTCTCTGTGGCAATCACATTTTGCATCTTCTCCTAATATGATTGTGTGATATCTTCATCGATTATAATACGTGTTTATCCATGTTCGAAGTTCTTCACGTTTTCACTTCCGTGTGTGTGTGTGTGTGTGTGTGTGTGTGTGTGTGTGTGTGTGTGTGTGTATGCGTGCGTGCGTGTGTGTGTGTGCGTGCGTGCGTGTGTGGGTGGGTGTGTGTGTGTGTGCGTGTGTGTGTGTGTGTGTGTGCGTGCGTGCGTGCGTGCGTGCGTGCGTGTGTGGGTGGGTGTGTGTGTGTGTGTGTGCGTGTGTGTGTGTGTGTGTGTGTGTGCGCGCGTGTGTGCGTGCGTGCGTGCGTGTGTGAGTGAGTGAGTGATCGTTTCTTACTGACGGGTGTCGTCGTGTCTACAGGTTGTGTTAAACATGCCGAGAACACAGACTGGTGTTATCGATTTGAACGAATATTTTTTTCTAAGCCCTCTAGATTTAATCTGTTCTATGTTGATTTGGCTTTCAGTTGCAGCAACGGCCAAACCCGAATCAGGAATTATGTCAGCGACAGGTAACAAGACCAACACGAAGACATACGTCAATTATCAGCACACGAATACTTTCACACAATCACCTAGCCTCGTTCGTCTTCTGCACATAGTCGTCAGTGGTTTTCGTGATCATATCTAGATTTCTTTATACGTCACGTGGTTCCACCAGCGAATTCAAACGATCCCGCGCAGGTATTTTGATCGAAGGCTTCTTTTTGTGTTCTTGGCTTCCCTTTAGATGTTATGATTCGCTTCTGTATTATATGGTACAATGATTTCAGTGAAACATTCTAGTTATTCAAAATGTTTGCCATACAATGTTAGACGACAGCGTGTTAACGCATCGCTACTTTCCAGTCTTACAGAGCTGGATGTTTGGTTGGATGTCGGCAAAACAGCAAAAGAAATAGAAGTTTGCACTTTCTTGTGTTGGTCTTTGATTTTACTTTGTTGCTGTGTTGTTTTCTTATTTCAATCCATTAATATAGTTCGAAGCCATCAACATATCTGTTGATTGATTACGCGAGACTTTCTAGATTTCGGGTTTCAACTGAAAGGAGACAATGTCATCAGCAGAATCCATATTTGACACAGTTCCCTGTTCATCGTGAACCCACCTGTCTCTCCATTGCCTGTGGTTGCAGCCGCGTGAATAAGTAGATGAGGAAGGGGGTGCGGCCTTGTCTGACTCCGTTCAACCCATGACACTAGTCTTCTATTTTTACACCTGATCCTGAGGTTGCACACATCGTCTCGTTGGCAAATGTAACATTTTATAGCATTCCGTAGATTCCCTAATCACATTCTACTTTCAAAACTGTCTGAAAAAATAGTTGACTCTCCAGTCACATATATTAGTGCATACAAATTATAGTCAAACAAAACTCGATAAAGCAAGACGTAGAGTCCAAAGAGTGGGACACACTTGGTGTATTTATATGTATATTTTGCATAACGTCTGCTTTCAGTAAACGTCGCACTCATCGGACTCGGCATCGCCTTGTATTGGTCGTACTGGCGACTTAATTCCTGACACGATGTCGTACTGGATATCCCTTAGAACCAAGAACTGTTTCATTAACTGGTGTATTTTTAATCAAAAGAACTCACAGTGACTCTTCTAACAAACTACGTGCATGTTGATATGGATGTAGCTGTGTGTGTGTGTGTGTGTGTGTGTGTGTGTGTGGTGTGCGTGTGCGTGTGCGTGTGCGTGTGCGTGTGCGTGTGCGTGTGCGTGTGCGTAGGCGTGTGCGTGTGCGTGTGTGTGCGTGCGTGCGTGCGTGTGTGTGTGTATATATTCATTTTCATGTGGGGACGGATAGTACTTTGTTTTCTGTAGAAGCCCCCCCCCCCCGCTTTGACCAGTTAGTTGGTCTCCATTCTCTATCAAAAATTGTGCGGCGCTAAGGTGCAACTGTGCCAAATTTTGAACAGTTGGTCCAGCATGTCATGATCTATGTCTCGAATTAATGGAGTCGCATAGACTCCATTAATTCGAGACATTCAGGAAAACAGCAGGTTCCTATATATTCCAATGGCGGTTACTAATTTACATATTAATTGGCAACCGTCGGATTACTGACATATATGTTCAGGAGGTTTCCAAAATGCAAACAAAAATAACGCACTGTCCACCTTCAAAGGGGCTTTTTACTGTCGGACTATATGGGATTATTGTGTACACGCGCATTGAGAGGGTGTTGAAATGATAATAGACCGTTGTGAAGGTCGGACTTCAGCGGAAAAGAGCATGTTCACATATCTTTTATATAGCCAAAAAGTACTTTTTAAACATACAACTGGTAGTGCAGTGCTAAGCTATGCTATGCTATGCTATGCTATGCTATGCTATGCTATGCTATGCTATGCTATGCTATGCTATGCTATGCTATGCTATGCTATGCTATGCTAAGCTATGCAAGCAAAGCAAAGCAAAGCAAAGCAAAGCTAAGCTAAGCTAAGCTAAGCTAAGCTAAGCTAAGCTAAGCTAAGCTAAGCTAAGCTAAGCTAGGCTAGGCTAAGCTAAGCAAGAAACAAAATGACCTGCCTCGTATATGAAAATTACCTGAAAGTGAATGTAGCACAGGCGGATATACCACAATACAAAGGTACACGTATCTAGACTTAAATAGGCTACCACAAATCCAGCCTCTACAGGGAAGAACAAGACAGAAAGAGCTTACCCCGGTACACTTAGATCAACGAATTCGCCTTCTTTCAAGATGGCGTAACCAGAAATGCTGTGGCAACTACGTAAGATGGCGCGTCGGCCCCGTCGTCGTGACGTCACAGTGGGCTTGACGTCTTCCGGGTTGGCGCCATTACAAAGCCGAGCCGCCGAGCGCTGGCAAGAAAAGCCAGTTTCTTTAAAATAATCTAGACCGCGTTGCTGTGGGAATTTCGCATTTGACAGCGACTGCATATCTAAGCAAATGGGTGAAGGGAATGCGTGCATGTGTAAGAATTAAGACGACTGGTTTCTTCAACGTCCTCGGTACACACGTACGTATCGCAACGCTCTTTTTATTGTTATTATTGTTAGATATGCCTCGTCGAGAGGATGCATACATCATACTGCCAGCATCACTGTCCATCAAGTCCAATATCGTGAAGACTGGCGACGCAGGGCAACTATTTAACGATGGGTGAAGCTTTGTTTGTTTAACCGAATACTGTCATTTTATGCACTATAATGCGTTAGTGTAGTAGATGTCGTTCAAACCGATAGCTATTAGCATTAAAACATAACGTGTTATACAGTATATGTGTCAAAACTTTCATTTTTCCGGTCGTTAAAAACATTCCGATTGACATTTCTGCGCACGCGCAATAAATGTAAAACCATCAATGTCCAGCGAAACAACAAAACATTTTCTGTATAAATGCCACGAGCTGTTCGATAACTTTCCTGTGATGATTACTGTGAAGAGTTTCTTAAAATGTCGTTAAATGCAATACAATATTGCGTTTTTTTTTAAATCACTGTCACGGATTATGGGGGCACTAGAGTCACGTGATTTACGCTTGCTAACAAAATATGCCTCAAAACTTGTTTGCCTCGTGTTAATTTGCGACAAATAACTTCGCTGAGAGGTTATATACATCTTAACGAACAACCCGTAATATTTATACCATAAATGCTTTGTCTTTTCGCTGCACATTGATGATTTTACATATATCGCGCATGCGCAGAAACGTCAACCGGAACGTTTCTAACGCCGGAAAGATATAAGCGCTACATCGTATCTTTAGCACTCGGATCTAAACGTACGTGAGTTTTTGTGTGCATGCAGTATCTTTAGCAAACAAAATAATCTAAAAGTATAAGTTTTTCCGCGCGTGCATATTGTAGATACGAACGGGTGCACTCATTTCTATTGTAAAACTACGTGAAATGTTTTGCCTTTTGTTTCTTACGCATATTGACGTATAGCTCACTGTATAGCTTAGTGCATATTATTACTGATTATATAAATAACGCAAAACGAGGCGCCTCTGTCGTGGCAGGTATTTGAACAATGCCTGCCAATTTTTTTTTTTTAAACAGTAAGAAATTATAAATGGTTAATCCCAGAGGTGACCAGGGCCGAAATTTGGACCAAATGCACCCTCGTAACAATTTTTATTTACATGAGAACATTTGGTATCATTGGATAGCTGACAGATTTAGTGACAGATTTTTTTCACAATCAAGTATACAAAGCGCATCATGTTGTTGCTGCCCATGTGTAGGAGTTTTGCTATACTCTGCCTGATGAATGAATATAGGCATTCGATGAATATAAATCCATTGCTTAGTTAAGTTTTAGATAGAAATATCCTTATGAATTTTTCCTGTATAGATAATATAATTCTTTTAGTGTTCAAATGACACATCATTAATATGTTATGACCAATATTGGTGAAGTTATTATTTTTATAGGAACAATATGTTAGAGGATATTTCTTTCACTTCTAAGGCAAAGTGTTGCATTCGACAGAATTTAGTTACTACCAGGAAACTAGAAATATACTGTTTCTGGGGGGATGAACAATTTGCAATAACGTGTAAGTAATGTGGGGGTGCCTGCCTTTAAAACATGCAACATGCGTACCTCGTTCATTTGGTGGTTGCGGTCCTCGTGTATGACGACAAGCTTCGTGGCATCTTTTGACAGCCGTATCCGGACACCAGCAGGACACTGTCGTTGTGTAGTACTGACAACAACAATGATGTATGCAATGTGACATGTTGGTATCAAGAAAATATCAGTGACAATAGTTACACAAATTGGTATGCTTTATTGGTATGCTCCTAAATATAAATTTTTCTATCACAAGTATTTATAATATGTCTATTAAAGGCAACATGTTTCAGGCATGTGTGTCATGTGTCTGAAATACCACTTTTCAACATTATTGGTTTTTGTAAAACAAATGCCGTGTCGATACACAATGTTGACAACTGTCATTTTAGCCTTAGCCATTGTCAGTGAGAGTTTGTTCAGATGCAATTAATAATGTTGGCTTCAATACATATTTAAAACCTATGAAAATGTGCTCAAAACGTTGTGGACACTACATAAAATATCATCGTAAGGTAACACATCATTCATGAACCACTTTCTATAGCTCAGCTCAGGTGGGCCACTGGTTTTCTAAACCACATCGCTCAACATATGCCACGCCATACATATTTCTTGTTTACAACTTTACATGCTGCTACCTATGTCTTCACCTTCGTTATCGGCAAATGAAAAGATGTGGACACTATCAGATGGATTTCAGGAGTTGGTATGTAAGTCCAATTTGTAGTGTAGAATTTAGTTCGAATGCCAATTTAGCATGCACTTTCTCCAACGAATGCTTTCTCCAATGGCAATATCAACATCTTCATAGCCCCACACTTCCCAAACGTACATACAATAATATCGGTTCTGCACGCCTGTCTGAGAAATAACTACACTAACATCTACATCAATGCAAAAATAGCATCTAACAATTAATTTGGTTATGAATGCCAATAATTCAGAGCAGGCAAGATGTCTACGACGTTCACACTTGTGAGTTGGGATAACAAAATGGTGCCACCTACTGGGACATTTTGATCAATAAAACAAGCCATAAAACAACAGTAACTGTTCTTTTTTGATACGTAACATGTGTATATTTCTGTACAAAACTATCATTCAGATTTCAGCCTATGCAATATGTCGTCTGCAATAAGGCATTCGATGGAATAAATGCCAAATATCAATCCACAACCATAATAACGACCACAACAACAAGTTAAATGTTGATTCGATCATTTAAATGCTATGTTAACATTACCTTTTGGATCGATATCTTTTTGTCAACGGATTAAGTTGACAATTTCAGTCTTATTTTCCTTGGTTAATATTCTTCATCTGCGGCATTTAACAGTTCAAGATACCTTAACAATTTGTGACAATAATCCCGCAAACCTACCAGACAGACTTGGCTACACCAACGCAATACATAACAAAAAGTTCCACATATTTATTTATTTGTGCCTTGTCCTATGTGATATATGTATATAGGCAGTATATACTATAGGAAAGAATACTTACTGATGAGCCAGTCGTTGGCCCTTGCCAGCTGATTAGACATTTTTGCCACCGTGGATGCAGCAGTACATGATTTCAACATAAACCAGTTGTCTGTTGGCGGAATCTGCTGCATTTGGGCACCGTTTCCGGTGTGACTCGATTGACCTCGAACTTCGCTTATACAAGTGACTAATTTCTCCTTTTCATACATACCGATGGCTGTTTGTAACTGTAATAGTGTCGAAAACATCGTTCCTACTTTACAATCCGCCATAACGAACCACGCATCAAAATGGACGCCACCGGACACCAGATGCGCGCGCAGAATTGAAAAACGGATGCGCGCGCATCCTCACGTACGGTTAGGCCACGGGTCTAAACGTACGGCTCACGTACGCGTAGACACGTCGTTATTTATAATGTTAATGATTTTGCCTTCTAAATTATTGTTTTCTTTGAGGCCCTGGAACCGCAAATTAGCACTGCGGGAATCTGTTCAATGGCATCCAGCATGGTCTCCGTTGTGCTGACCAACTTTTCCAGTTTATTTTTCAGTTGACAAGCGCATGGTACTTTACGAGATAAAGTCCACAAAGATTACAATGTTTAGGGAGTGGGGACAGACAGTAGTAAAAAGGTATAGTTGACACATCAGCCAGCACATGGTAAAGGTCAACCTGGCTGAGTTCTGATACTGGCTGGTGAAGCCACGTGTATGTTGTAGACTCTCATTAAGCAACGACGGACGTGCGGAACGCTTTACGTAATCCTGAGTGCGGCAGACGAGCAGACGCGTGGCACGAGTTAATTAATATTGGGTGCAGCGGACGTGTGGCTCGCGTTATGTAATATTGGATGCACCGCGCGTACAAGTAAACACACTGACCAGCCACGGTCTGTCTGTCACTGGCAGTAAAGTCCACAAAGCCATTGTAATATTTGTGGACTTTATCAAGTAAAGCACCGTGCGCTTGTCAACTGAAAAATAAACTGTTACCTCCAGTCGCCTGACTGTCTCCGCGTGTGCGCCTGGCACGGAGGCGAGCGCAGACAAACCAATAAAAATAAAGCTGAAACTGAAACCCATTGAAATCTCCAACAGCACCCGCATTTCAAACCTATATAATTCGGTATTATGAAGCAACATACACTATATCAAATTGTTATATTATATGACCAGACCTGCAAAACATTAAATATTATAATGTATATCATGTATTGTGTAACTTAATGTTATAATGTTTGTCGTGTATTATGTGACGTGTTTACATTATGTAATATATAGGTCAACGCTTCATTATGACGTTATTATAATATTATTATTTACATTATGTTGTTTTGCATTATATGTGTATTAGTAGTAATTTATCGGCTATGGTACAGTTACTGTGAGGTATACCAAGTTATGTTTCTGTTAAGTGTTAGATGGTGTATTTGTACGTCTTTAGTAATGTTTTCGTAATTGGTTTACTATTTATATTTACTATACAGTGTACTTACATGATGATTTTTAATTCTGAATATACTTTGGTTTATAAACACAAGTATTAGTTATATAATCAAGTGTCTATGTATATTGTCAGGGTGGCCTGTTCGCCAGCAATCTTCAATATCTTAGTGCAAGTCTCCCTGGTTCAATCGACATTTATATGTTGTAAATATAAATGTTATGAATGTTGTATGTTTTAATATGTATGTCTTTGGTTGATCTTAATACATTCTTCTTCTTCAATCGCGCCTCTTTTAGGTTCTTCCTCACACCATTCAGACATAATTATCTTCCCTCAAATGGAACTATTTTGCCCTAATAGGGCCTGCAAGTCTCGCGCGCCAAAACGAGGCTGGGGGCAGTTGGGGGCAGGAGGTCCATATACTCCATGTTAACATATAGGACTTTGTTTTGTTTTGGTCGTAATAATCGAACTGTCCCGAAATAGCGTATTTCAGTTATATTGTCCGAAGGATTGTTACAAGCAGAAGCAGTGGAACATTTTGCCGGTGACAATGATCACGGAAATCATGAATTTTAATCGATTATTATGGTGGTTGCCATGGCAATAGCGGCAAGTACTTGTGTTTGGCGATCTTGACTAATAATGAAGAGTGCCAGTTTTCGCGCAATACGACCTGTTTGGGCCAAACGTATACATGTGTTATGATTATGGGCATTTAGACAACTTGTCAGATATAAGTGCTTATCGAAACCACAACGGACAGCAATGTAAAACGCAAATCCCGTAAAAGACACATACAGCTTAGCATCGTGTCGATTATCTGCACTACGTAAATCGCTATGTGCCTATGATAGTGTGGTAAACTCAATATTAAATCGGACATTTAAGATAAGAAACGTATAACACAAGATATTTATGGACTGATTTTCCTAGTATTCATCAGTCGGAAGCTACAACTGTCATCAATCGTTAGAATATTATTCTTGTGTCCAGTCCCCAATTAGTCTCGCTTAGTTCCCAATAAGCTCCAGTCGCGCGGAGTCACGCCATGTATCGTGACCCACTTGCAGGCCCTATACCGGCAGTGGCGCGTACGTGCAGGGCATATACCCCCAACCGACTGGCATACAATTATCCATGCTTAATATTATCCATGTATAATTTCATACGTCCATCATAAACACTCATAGCGGCGACCAAAGACGCGAATAGAATGGGCGCCTGTATAGGCAATGAACTTGAAGCACTCGTACGTATACTCAACCTAAGGTCAACGTCATAACATGTTTATAATATATATAGTTTATTTGACTGAAGTAGCCTATTGTTACTGTGGATACTGCAACACAATTACTGGGAGACACTGTATCTTCTTATAAAGGTAAGTTGTTCAGTTATGACGATATTTGATAGGAACAATGCGTTATAGTAAAATGGGAGTATTTCTGTGTATTACAGTGGGTTTATTTTAGGGAGACGACTATATGCATATATGCGCTTATCCAATATATATATATATATTGTATTGGGTAGGTCATGGTAAACATGGTCTAATAATTATATATATATATATATATACATATATATATATATATTAGTTAACTTTCTAATAAATGTATGCACTTACATATCTGGTTGACTCTAGTGTCAACGGAATGCATAAAGCCTTTACATGACATACAAATCTTTAAATTGAATTGCTACAATACGTAACATGTACTTCGTCATAGAAGAAAATATTTCTAGTTCCCCTTTATTAAAGCTTAACTGTGTTAATAGCTTTAATATTCATGCGAAAATAAAGGGAATATATTTCTTTCACGTTTATATGAGTACCAGAACGGTTCCCTCTACCGTCGAGTTTATGTTATGTTTTGATGTTTAGCTGAATCTCGTGTTTCATGTGCCAGCAGTCGAATATACGTCCACATGAACTTGGTTAATGATTACAGAAAAAACTACCATCTATTTGCAACCATAATTAACTCTTAACCCCACTAAGTGATTCAGACTAGAAATATGGCCTATGGCCTCTGCTGTATAATTTTGAGTATCATACAACGTAATCACATCAGTTTTCTTTGTATACCGACCAGACGTTTGAGTGTATTTCAACAAAAATGCATTTTTTCGTTGCATATATTACATCATGTAAACACGGGCAAGTAGCGCCTCTTACGCAAGATCAAGACGTTGTTTTCCGTCAAGTGAGCCGCTAATGCGGCCAATGTTAGCATGCTACAGCAGTTTAGCTAGCGATTACAATAGGATAGAAGACTATTTCAAACATAAATTCATTCATATCGTTAGTTAAAATCACTTGAAAATGAAAGTCCTTCAGTCATGTCTCCTAGCATGTAACGCCTGCTTCATCAAACGCAGATAATTAACCTGTAAATAATCAAGAATACATAACATGATTTTGAAACGATTTACATTGACATCGAAGTAATTTGAAATTAACATATAAGTATATTAAGTGTAAACAGGTCTATTGCGCAGTATTCAATCGTACGGACTGCCCAAATCGCTTTACAATTTAATCCCTGGCAGACCTGTTCAATCGAATACCGCTTCAATTTCTTTGTGAAGCTTTCGGCCTGCAGGAATCTAATGCACGCTGTTTATTCATACTCACATATCTAGCATTGTCTATAACCAGTTACTCATTCATACAGATGAGTAAACTGGACCACGGTAGAACGAATGACGGAAATTTCCCAAGATTCAAAGCGGCAGTGTACATGGTTCGAACCCACATTCTGTCGATTGCCTTATCGATTCTCTAACCACTATAGCGCCTACTCTCCACCATGCATTGCAATCTATTCACCGACCTGTCTCGTGATTACAGATGCTGCTGATCTTCCTGGTGGCGTCCTGTTTGATGTCGTTGATCAGCGCAGAAACTTTGCTGAAGACATGCACGAAGATGTGCGAGTCACTATATTTAGAGTGCGTCGTGAAGTATGGTTGTGGACGTCTTTTTGGCGACCACAAGCCGCAGCACTGCGAAGATGCGTTGGACATCTGCTATGAAGCATGCGAGTTGTCGTTCGGGACGAGCTACCGATAGCAAGCCGTGCATTCTACGTACACAAGATCTCTATCTAAAGAATCTAGTTCTACACGTTCTCTCTGCAGAGTTGCTGCGAAAACACCGAGAAACCCAGCAAACAGTCCATATATTATACAAACAGCACATCGAAGCCATCATTGCGGCAAAAACAAACATGCATTTGTTCGGGAAGTTACGTATGCATGTTGAAGGAATGAATGTGATCTTGCTACATGGATTCCCTGAGAGATTAATAGGTGTTACCAATTTAATATTAAGGTTCCTAAAAGCAGTTATGTCGCGTGGAAATAACATGGTATTTGTTCCTTTGCATATTGACGACATTCGACTAAGATAATAGTAAAACTTCCATTGCGCCGATAGTTGTAACATGCAAAAGTAGTTAAGCATCCTCGTAACAATGGACAAGAAAGCATCGTCATTGGAACGAGGGATCGCCATAAATGTAGATTTCAAGCAAAGATGTCTTCGGCTTTGTTTTCGGAAGGTGGTTATTAGTTCCAAATTATTTGTATAGCGATAGGAAGTTGATTCCAATACGTGGTGCCTCGTTGAAAGCAACTTAATAAAACTTCGTTTCGAATATACCTATATCAGATGTCCTGATATACAGGAAAACACAATTGTAGAGATGCGTGCATTAGTTTACATGCAATAATAAAATGTATATATAGTTGTCTCAGTTAAAGGTCGACACGAATAAACCAGTCAAACTCTGCTTAAATAAATATTTATCATACAACGCAGCAGTTCAGCTTGGCAGCATTTTAAACGTTTAGACGCCGCGTCAAGTATCTTAGCTCAGCATTTGGCAACTTAGTTGTTGGCAACGAAACTGACCGACTACGCTTACCCAGTATGGTATGCGAATCAGTTCGAAGTCACACCGAGTTTTGGTGTTGTTCATTAACTGAATTCACCCACGGATGCAGTAAATGGTTTGACAACGAGTGGCGGTAGGTTGTTATTTATAGAACGGACACATCTTATACGAACCAGTAAATGGAAGGACGGCAAAATACATGACATAGGAGTATGTCTATTGTGTTAATATAGTAATGGATTGATGTTGGATTTTTATTCGTATTTCTGTAGTATTATACGGTAATCGGTACTATCTATATAATACAAACGTACACACACATGTATATATACATGATATATATATATATATATATATATATATATGTATGTATGTTGATTTGTTTTGTCGCAGTTATAATAACCAAGCACGCTCAAATGTGTTCTAGAGTGTTATGGTAGGCACACGACGTTGCATAAAAACAATTACGAAATATTGACCAAACAATCTCGCAGCTAAATTGTATTATAATGTTAACGGCGCAGTGAGTAAAATGACAATTTCTTCTATCGTTACAAACTGATGATGTAATTGGTGTTTGTAGGAAAGGAACGGAACGGAACGCTGTGGAATGCTGCAGTGTAATTTGATAATGAAGGTGTGTAAACTGCCTACGCCAAATGCGTGGATTCGCTTGTTGTCGGAGTTAAATTAGAAAGAAATATAGTTTCATTTCGCCGGCATCTAAAATATATTTCCTTAGCTTCGTAGCACTACCACTCATCCGTCGATGACTCGCGCTTTATAGGCGACAACGAGATTGCTTAAATACCTTAGCTTTGTCGCGTCACTGAGCTTGATTTATGAGAATATTGGCGCATATGAATATTATGTGTATGCATGTACGTATCTATCAGTGTGTATGCATATTGTTATGATTATATAATACTTTTTGTATATGTATATATATATATATATACTATATATATATATATATATATATATATATATATACATATATATATAGTATGTATATATATATACATATATATATATGTATATGTATATATATATATATATATATATATATATATATACATATATATATATATATAGTATATATATATATATATATATATATATATATATATATATATATATATATATATATATTGAGCAGATACATGTTAAACATGATACCCAAAACAATTGAGCAGGATTGGTTCACCATACGTTTTGCCTTGGATCATTTCGTGAAAGACCAGTCGTACGAACGTTTATAGTACGTCTAAAATCTGCAGATACGGAAGCAACGTCATTTTAACTCTGCCTGTCAATCAGCCGCAGATCGCGTCGTTGTCATCGGCGTACATGAAAACCCTTATTGTTCAGCGGCACGTCCGTTTTCGTTTTGAGCCGGCTCACGCCACCAGCAAATAACCATCGAGTATCCACCATGCTGTGGTCGATGTAAAATTCACCTATGCGAACTGGCAGCATGGTTGGGATGGATGTTTGCACTGCCCCAACGGGTGGTATGGCGAATTCATAGATAAGCTTGATTAATCTATTTTCCGTTCATTGCGTAGGAGATATAATAGGGCCGGTGAGCGTAAAGCCTAGTCGTCACGCCGGCCTTTCGAAGATGCCCTAAACGTGTTTTCTGAGAGTGCATTCTCATTGCAGGAACGGCTGTTGATATTCCTGGCGGTTTGGGTTCATGTGAGTGTCAGCGTGTCGTCACCGGCAGACACCTGTCTCGACTTCTGTCAAATGTTGCGTAGCCAGTGCATCAGACGGCAGGGATGTGGCCGCACGTGGGCTGAACGCGAGACGAACCGTTGTGAGAAAGCATACGTCACGTGCATTGCAGCGTGCGTGACGGCTTTCGGGTCAGATTATCTTTAGCAACGTTAGACCACAGCTACTCCATCCGAGCTGGGGCGCTTAAACACACGGCGCCCTCACACGGATGGCATAAAAACGTAAAACAGATACTTTACTACAGGACGAGACGTCCGAGATTGAGCGAGATCTGTGCGCGTTTGGTTTCACAGGGGGAGTGTCCCAGCTCCTATTTAGTAGCTCTGGTTACACCTTCGCTAGTAGACCATAGAACTGGTCCTCTTTCGATCGCGCCATCTTGTGCGTTGACAGCGCCCTCACACGGATGGGACCGATTTGTTTATTAATTTATTACGATAGTAAAATTAATTTTTAACACCGTACTACTTTCGATTAGTTTTGGGAATTAGATAGCTTATGGTCACTGAAAAAGGAACATTAGTAGGAGATAAAAGTTCTGCTACGGATAGGCTGTTAACTGATGACGTCGCGGTTCGTGTACGTCACAATCAAAATTATGCACGAGGCCTGCACCAAGCTGGTGTTGATAACGGTTAAATATATGAATATGTTGCAGTACTACGACGTCATAGCATGTTTTACAACATACAATTGTACAAAACTGTACTCTTGTGACATTTGTACGATTGTTCATGCTGTAGTTTTTCAAAATGGCGCTAAATCGACGAGACATCTGAGACTGAGCGAGATCTGGGGGCGAGATGCATGCAATTGGTTCCATCTGTTTTTTAATGTGTGTTCTATGTTTAAATCATACAGTACACCAGCTCTATCGAATAGCTCTGATTAAACATCGGAGCTCGGGGATTTGGCCTGAATACCGCTAGATGAGGAATATAGTTAGGAAGTTGGTGTTGATTTTAAAATCATAAAATTTAACAGAGGATTTTGTTTAATGATGAATTGTCCGTCAGACCTCTTTATCTTAATGGAACATTCCCCAGTAGCGATGCATCTTCATCCGAGTTCTTCTGTCCGGCCGGTTTACTTGTCAATAGCGGGTGCAATTTCAAACCGCATTTTGTTGTTTTACGTCCTTTCCTGTGATGACGCAATTGATAAGCGAGGTGCATTTTGGTTCCTTGGCGTCCACGGAGAGAGCTTGTTGAAGACGGCTGACGAAGTCTTCGGACAGTGGATCGTTGTTATAGTGAATCGTCATCCATCGGTCTCCTACGACACAAAGCACGACACCCCTTGAATGAACGAGAGACGGCAGGATAAAACCACAGTTAGGGAACAATGACCAGTACTAAGTTCTACTCTTACAAATGCAAACAACACTGACGAATATAGTACATGTTACTCTCGTTATTTCACTGTGTGGAACATTTTTGAAGTATCACCAGCAAATGCAAAGAATTAATAGACCGTGCGCAGTGCCTATAGCATCCAATTTTGGCGCGATACCCAGCTGGGACTTGACAATTATAAAAGAGAAACTGAAAGTGAAACACCAGCTAAGTGAACGATTGGCCGCATAATGAAAGGATAACAACGACTATAAACGTAAGCATGTTCCGTCGTCATGCAAACTTATTTAACCTGGCGTACTTCCACTGAGCAACCGTTCGTATGCCATTATTATTTTTATTTATTTTATTTATTTATATATTTATTAGCATTATTTTTAATCAAACAAGTGGGCAGATAACTAAACACAATTACAACCGCGGGTACTTAAAATGTTATCATCTATCATCCAATGCCAGGATTTAACTAGGATCTTTACCGGTCGCGAACAGTTTGAATGACATTTCTATTGCGATTTGTTACTGTTACTGGAACAAACGATGTGGGCTGTGATTGTATCAAATGAGAAACAAGTCTACTTTTCATATCTGCCTCTTATGTCACTCGCAATTATCTCGACCCATGTTAAATGTGGATCAAGCTAATTTCCGTACATCGCGGATATGTCTAGACGGGCAATATCGTTCATGTGGTAACTAAATGTGAACATGCAGGCGTGCGTGCGTGCGTGTGTGTGTGTGTGTGTGTGTGTGTGTGTATGTGTGCGCGTGTGCGCGTGGATGTTTGCGCGGGTGCGTGCGTGCATGCGTGGTATGCATAAGTTTGTGTGGGAATCTTAATGAGCGCGGGCGTGGCGTGTGAACATTGGTCAACGGTTTAACGTCCACGATAACTAAAGGTGTGGTGCAACAGCGACCGGTCAGTTCGTCGGTTGGTGTCTAGGAGAAAGCGGACCTTTCTTCACGCTCGAGCCGACGTCCACGTAGAGCTCCAAGCCGACGGCAGGATCAACGACGTCGCTGGCCTTCATCCGTCCAGCGCCCAGTCTGGCCGATACATCGGCACATACAATCGCATCGATCGCCGTCACGTAACCTGCAACGATGTAGCCTCGTTTACTCAGATGCCGCGTGGTGGCAGCACCTTTCGCCCCTCGCATTCGCCTGGGAAATTAACGCCCTCTAACGTTACCGCCAGGGAGGCCTCATCCCAGCATAGGGTAGAGACGCCGATTCGTTCTCAGGCTGGATTTGAAATAACACATTAAAGAAGGAGACAATTTTTATCAGATAATACTTTATTATAGTAAAAGTAATTAAAGGTAAGTTCTTACATAGCGCAGTATCCAGTCCTCAGGACTGCTCAAAGTGCTTTACACTTAACGTCCTTGGCAGACCTGTTCATTCAGACACCATCTCAGCTTCTCTCGTTATAACATCTATTCAAAATTAAACTTATACTGAAATATTCACACACAAATTAACATAATGTTTCATCTCATTTTCCTATTTTCAACTATTTATTTTGTGTATAGATATTTTATGACTTAGTTTCGTTATTAAAGGCATGCCTGCATTATAAACATTAATTATTATTATACACGTAAACCTGTGATTTAATCCTAAACAGTGATGTCGTCTGGCGGCTTCAAGCAGTAACACTACATAGGCCTAAGGGTTACATAAACAAAGCATATTTATCACCAGGCTATCTTCTCGGCGAAATCACGCAGCCGAGCGAGAGTCGGTTAAGCGAGACTAACAGCGACAATCCCGTCATAAACACGACGTCGAGCGAATCACGCGAATTCACATGTCTAGTCATGAGATATTATTTCATACGACTTGATAGCTTCAGGAAAAAAACACTAAACGTAATAAGTGGTGAATACAAGACGTACGTACGGTGTGGCAGACGAATAGTGGAGATATTGCATGAAGCCCCCCTTCCGAACAACAAAATTAATACCTACAGGTGTAATCAATAGTTGGTAATCGATGGAAATACGTACGACTCAAAACACATCCAAATATCGATTGCCTAACAACCTGATGGCTCGTCCGATCCCAACGACCTTGGCACCGTTTGAGATGAAATAATAAACCGTTATCCGGTAATAATTCACAGAACACCGACAAACCGAACTACAACTGCGCGTGCGGCTTCACGAGTTCCTGTCTCGTTGTCACTGTCTTCGTGGCTGAGGTTGGCCACGGTTACTATCATCTTTTCTTCGTATTTTCCTTCATATCCTCACTTTTCTATCACTACGTTCTCTATCACCAGTCTCCAACTCCTTCTATCTTTTGCTGTTATTCTCAATTCTCATCCCACTCTTTCCAGATCTCTCTTAACGCAGTCTCCCATCGCCTGCCCGGCCTTCCCGCCCATTTTAGCCTACTCCTCATCAGTTACTTCTTAAAACTTTCCTTCACTTCAACCTCCACTCTCAGGTCGTCCAGTCTTCTCTTATCCGCTCTCTTCACTCCCACGATTCTTCTCATCCAGTTGTTTTCATAAACTTGCACCTTCTCGTGTCGTGTGAGGCTGACTAAATATTGTTGTTATATCATGAGCTGAATCCACTTTTAATATTCGGCGAAACAGTCGTAGCATAAAATCGCAAACTTATGAAGTGGCGTGTCTGAACCATATTCAAATGCAACAATTCAATTGCAACGCCACAATCCGTAGAGAGGTGTACTGTGTCGACGAATCATGATCCTTAGATTTCTTCACAAAGAAGGTGCTAGCGTCCGTTGAACGTTAGTTTTACTTCTGAGTTATACATTTCACGCTCGCTTTAATGTCGTTTTGCTATAAAGTGTGTTTCGTTCGGTATTCGCTGTTGTGATTATCGCATTATGATTCTCTAGCTGTACAAGTAAGCATTTGGCAAAGTCAATAACCAGGTTAATGAGCTGTAGCACTGAAGAATTTACTGAGACCTTTTTAGAGGTCAGTATCAATTTCAATAGCCTGTGATAATCTAGACATATTTCTGGTAAACTTTGAATATATATATATATATATATATATATATATATATATATATATATATATATATATATATATATATCAAAACATTGCACGATTGTCATCTCGCACGTAATTTCCACGACAGTGATAGTGTGATAAATTTCTTTCTTACACCTACGACTTTGACACCCTACCCATGTTGCTAAATGTCTCTCGAACTGGATATGAATTATTAAGCAATAAGAAACGTGACATGGGTCATAGAACACCAATTAAACAGCATGCAACAAATATGAATTTGTGCACGGCTTGAAGAATGTGTACCTGGTTTCATGCATTCGAGATGTCGAGTGAACTTTGCCCTTGGGAGTGCAGCGATGGTGTCCGCGTGAGACTTTGTCAACTTGGCGACCGTGTCAGGAGAAACCCCCTGGGCTTTCATCATGGCGGCGAACTTCTTCATGGCTTCTCCGTTCTCCAGCGAGTTGGCAATCCGTTTTTGACCTTCCTCTACATTCGCCGCCTGTTTTGCGTTGACCATAAGATGACCGCCTTTCGACAAACACGTTAATCCATTATCACGCGCGCTAACTTGTCAAGTTCTTTTATTGAAATGTTGTCGTTGAAAGGCCAGCTACGAAGTTCTTCACACTTTGTGTCTTGTGTGGTGTGTGTGTGTGTGTGTGTGTGTGTGTGTGTGTGTGTGTGTGTGTGTGTGTGTGTGTGTGTGTGTGTGTGTGTGTGTGTGTGTGTGTGTGTGTGTGTGTGTGTGTGTGTGTGTGTGTGTGTGTGTGTGTGTGTGTGTGTGTGTGTGTGTGTGTGTGTGTGTGTGTGTGTGTGTGTGTGTGTGTGTGTGTGTGTGTGTGTGTGTGTGTGTGTGTTGGTGTGTGTTGGTGTGTGTTGTGTGTGTGTGTCTGTGTGTGTGCGTGCGTGCGTGCAGGCGCATCTGTGTGTGCGTACGTGTGTGTATGTTTGTGTGTAAGTGCGTGCGTGCGTGAGTGCGGTGCGTGCGATTGTTTGTTTGTTTGTGTGTGCGTGTGCGTGTGTGTGCGTGCGTGTGTGCGTGTGTGTGTAGGCATGCGTGCGTGCATGTGAGTGTGTGTGTTTGTAGGTGTCTGTGTGTGCGTGCATACGTGCATGTGTGTTTGCGTGCATGTGTGTGTTCGGTGGCGACCACGTCGTTGTCATACCTAGTTTTGTCACCAACTCCGTCAGCGTGGATGGACCGGCCCCACGAAGACAGTCGAAGGACTCGACCACTTCAAGAGCATTGCCCACGGTCCGCCCCAACACGTTGTCCATACAGGTGAGAAGAGCAGTCGTCCGTATTCCCACGCCCTCGCCCAGACTCACCTGCACACGTGACCAATACACTGCACAATAGGGCCTGTAAGTGGGTCACGACACATGGCGTGACTCCGCGCGACTGGAGCTTATTGGTGACTAAGCGAGACTAATTGGGGACTGGACACAAGAATAATATTCTAACGATGGATGACAGTTGTAGCTTCCGACTGATGAATACTAGGAAAATCAGTTCATAAATATCTTGTGTTATACGTTTCTTATCTTAAATGTCCGATTTAATATTGAGTTTATCACACTATCATAGACATATAGCGATTTACTTAGTGCAGATAATAAACACGATGTTAGGCCGTATGTGTCGTTTACGGGATTTGCATTTTACATTGCTGTACGTTGTGGTTTCGATAAGCACTTATATCTGACAAGTTGTCTAAATGCACATAATCATAACACATGCGTGAAAACTGGCACTCTTCATTATTAGTCAAGATCGCCAAACACAAGTATTTGCCGGTATTGCCATGGCAACCACCATCATAATCGATTAAAATTCATGATTTCGTGATCATTGTCATCGGCAGTGTTCCATTGCTTTTGCTTGTAATAATCCTTCAGACAATATAACTGAACTACGCTATTTCGGAACAGTTCGATTATTACGACCAAAAACAAAACAAAGTCATATATGGTTACATGGAATATATGAACCTCCTGCCCCCAACTGCCCCCAGCCTCGTTTTCGCGCGCGACACTTGCACGCATTATTGGCCACATACCAACATGTAACCAATGTGTTTTGAAACTAAATAAAAGGTGACGTTTTATTTAGTGCAGTTTTCAATCTTTTCAGTATTCAATCTTTGGGAATGTTCAGATAGATGACCACCACGTTGACCTTTCTAGGAATCGTTCAGCCACGCTACAATTAACGCACGAAGGGGCACTAGGGAATTTATCATGACAGAACTATTTTACAAATTGATCAGAGGCTGATGGAACCAGTAACCGCGGGATGAACAATTTACTAATGTCATAAATTTATGTACAAATATATATAACTATTATTTTAAGAAACGGGTTACTATAAAATAGGAAATACTTGCTAACAATGTTGCAGTAAGGTAGTATGGATGTATATAGTAGTTTTGTAAAGCAGACTCCATCCGCGCGGACTAGAGCGAATCTGCTCTGTTGTTCCGTAACACAGGACATACCAACTCTGATGCAAGTTCACGAGCGCCTTCTGGTGTTTTGTAAAGTGCGCCACGGCCAAACTTGACGTCAAGTACCAGCGAAGACAATGATTCGGCGGCCTTCTTCGAAATGATGGAAGCTGGTGGCAAAATGTTGATGAATTAGCAACGGAACACGTGCCACTTGATTTGACAGAAACAAAGCAGAACAAAAAGACCTAATCTGAGCAGTACATTGAGTCCTGCGCTTATAAGCCGACGTCACAAACGTTTCACATATAAAGAGCTGAATTGTTCACAAACAGCTTCAATATTCTGCAGGAGTTTATCAATATTCCCGATTGTAACATGTAGTTCTTTTATATTAACATATTTATATATTTGTTATTTGTTATGCCAATTTACACATCGTCTTATTCTACACAAATGTTTTATTAATCTAAGAATGTTATGTTAATATATTTATTACTATATTTATGTGTATTCTGCTAATTTTATTTATACAGTAGGATTATTCCGCTGGAGTTTAATGCAATTTTTATTTACCCTATGAATGCTAGGTTCAACGTGCTGTAAAGCGTCACGAACAATTTATAATTTATAATATGCCGCTATGTGAAACAAAATATATTATTATTATTCATTTGCATAACTACGCAGTGTCGGCAGGGTCTGCAAAGAATTAAGTATGTAGGCCTACCACTAACATGATTGACTGCCTTTTATTTGGAAGTATTCGCCTTTTCCAAACTGTGAAATTGTATGACTATGCTCTTTTATTATGCAAAGGATTTTTTGATATGACACATTGTGAAGGGCAGGTCATGTGCACGCGAGCTTACAATTCCACAACCACCAAAAAGTTTGATATAACTGGACCGACCAAATGGAACGAACTGGCACTGACGCTACGTGATGCTCCGTCTCTATTACTGTTTAGATTTAATCTAAAGATATGTTGTATTTAAAAGAACATATGTGGCAATTAGCCAATGACATTTTAGTAAGGGTTAGTGACATTTTGATTTCTTTTTATTACTTGTACATTAAATATTAACCTGTTTAATGTATATACATATATCATTGTTTTTCTTTAATTGTTTATTTATGCATAAATTGTGATTGCATTGATTAACGTTTAGTTAGAGATCGCGATATATAAGAATAAGTATTATTATTACTTTTTATTATTGGTAACATTACTAGTTTTGCTGATTCGTTCCTTCAAAGTTATTGAACCTCGACTGTGGAATTCGCTGCTGGTTCATATAAAGTATAATGGAACCTTATCAATGTTCAAACCAACTCTAAAGAAGCATATATGTTTAAAGCAGGATACTGGTGACATTTTACTTATGTTAGCTTTTACTGCTAAACTCATACTTCATTTATCTACCAATTATTGCATGTATGCAAAATTATTATTATTATTATTCTGTGTTCATACATAAAGTATGTTTAAATACGGTTTTATGCATTTAATTTAATGAAGTGATTTAAACTGTTTTTATAACTATTATATCGGATTTTTGTTTTATATGTATTATCCTTATATATCTGCTACATTGAATGTTTAGGTTATCAGTATTGTACAGCTCTGTGAGCGCATTTTATTGGAAATTGCACTTTACAAAATAAATATTATTATTATACGAGAAAGCTACTAATTTGCTTTTTACTCACCTCCAATAAGAGGTATGCAATCCACCGTGGACGTGACGTCACGGATGGAGTAGAGTTTCTTGTCCGCCGGCACGAGACGACTAGTTTGACCGACGATACAACAGCCAATGTCCGTCACCATGCGAATGATGTCAGATTTGTCCTGTTCGACTTTATAGCCGGGAATCGACTCGAGTTTGTCGAGAGTGCCTCCTGTCAGCCCGAGGCCCCGGCCAGATATCATCGGAACCTAGTGTAGGGTTTCTCATCAGTAATAATAAGAAGATAATTTCTAATGTGCCTATATCATTGGAAACCAAGCTAAGAGCTGCATCAAGACAAAGTGTTGATCAATCTCAGAGTCGATAAATATTCCGATTGTACAAGATGGATCATATATATATATATATATATATATATATATATATATATATATATAATATATATATATATATATATATATATAATATATATATATATATATATATATATATATATATATATATATACATATATATATATATATATGTCATATATATATATACATATGTATACATATATATTATATCTGTATATATATATATATATATATATATATATATATATATATATATATATAATACTATATTTTTATATATATATATATATATATATATATATATAATAATATATATATATATATATATATATATATATATATATATATATATATACTATGTACATATACTTGAATTAGGTGGTTATTTTGTACCTTTAGTCCGCACGCCGCCAGTGCTGCCACCAGTGGCAGACTGATCTTGTCGCCAACACCGCCCGTACTATGCTTGTCTACCACTAGGTGACGCCACTCGTCCGGCCACGACAACACATCTCCCGACTGTGTCATGAGGTCGGTTAGAGTAACCGTCTCCGTCTTGTCTAATCCACGCTGGAAGATTGCCATCAGCATGGCCCCTTAAACAACAATTATCAAATTATCAAATACTATTCACAAGGAAAATAATCTTCTAATGGCACGGCAAAGTAACGACATTATTAACCCTGAAACGTATATCCAAATACGGGTTAACGAACGTCACGCTACGTTGATAAATGACCTGGTTATCGCATGAAGTTAAGCCCTGTGATATTTCAGGCGATTACATGAGTAAATCAACATGCGTTAGGCCCTACACTCGTTGTAACTTTCGTTTCTCTTATGGCGTCGATTTATTGCTACAGTTGCAGTGTAGACCAATACATTTTATAATTGACTAGAAATCATGACTATACAAAATTACGTTTACAAATGTGTATTCATGATTTGCTGACGTATTTGGGCAAGAGCCGTAGCAGCGAGAAGCGTCGCTGACATGATATTTTCGGCACGTATTTTCGTTAAATCACATCCGATAGTTCACCAAATAAATTAAGATGTATTTGAAAACTTATGCTATCGCAAAGAATACTATGATGTCGTTGTAGTGATAGTTAATAATTATGTATTATTTAACGCTGAGTGAACGACGTAAAGACTGTTTGGACGATGACGTCATGTCGCAGTTTAACATTAGATCCGGTAGCAAGTAACAGGTGAATACAATGATCGCATGAACAGTTTGTGGGGGCGCTGGTCGCTTTTGTCAGGTTCAATGCGGGTACATTTTAATCATAAACATTCCGTGCCTGGGAAAACGGTCGTTCAAGACGAGTATTTGCTCATGAAAGAGGTCGCACAATATAGTGTATTACCATTTTATCACGTATATTTATTTTCGGGGGTAGGGCACTTATTTTCTTACGTTAACTATATTGTTCAGTCATCACTGAGTCTACCGTAGCGTTTATTGTGTTTGGTTATATTGAATTACACAACTTTGCTGTAATTTGTTTGCAGCACATGTAATAATCTTAATGTTATCTCTAATTTGCTGCCCCGTGACAATGATTATCATAAATAAGCATGGACGTCGATAGGTGAGGGACGAGGGGGACGCGTCCCCACTTTCCCCACTTTTCAACCTGAAAGGGACAGCATAGGAAATGTCCCCCACCTTTTCATTTCAAAAAATCATTTATGGGCATATAGCGGGACTGATCACACCCTCTCTTAAAAGCCTCTACATAGGTCTATTAGTAAAATTAATAAACTCAGATATAAAGTTCCGACTACCCAGTGGAAAATCACGCAACTTGATCTTAGTCCAGTAAATATTCATCATGCCAGCTCTATCATTTTCCACCCTTGTGTTGC
>JAODUO010001450.1:7500-82500 GCA_025642075.2 Ridgeia piscesae | reverse complement strand
TAACGTTCAGAGTATTAGGGAAAACGCGCACCCTTCCCTTGGAGCGAAGCGGACATTACTTGCCTCGAAAACACACATCGGAAAAACCTGATAAATAAACTATGCAAAATGATGCCATGTCACGCAAGGTTTTCGCAATAACAGCACGCTACAACGTACAGGAACTTAATGTTGTGAAAGTGCTGTTGTAATATGTTAATCAGGTTTAGTTAAAAGTAAATATACATGTTGAATCCATCAACTTGGGACGTAGGGGATGGTCAACTTTATGGGTAAATCGCACCATATGTAAATCACATTGGGTGACTCATAAATTAATCAGTCCGTTTAATGCGACCTGTGTCACCACTATTGTTGCAACTGAACCAACTTATATATTTCATAAGACTATAATGATTAATCATACGTTTTGTGTTTTGTTTATAAACGTATTTATTTGAGAATTACCTATGACTAAGCGTTGCGCATAAACCGTAATTCGATGATGGACATCACCGCGGTCAATGTTCTAATAAATAGTTATAAAATATAAACCGTAATTCGATGATGGACATCAACGCGGTCAATGTTCTAATAAATAGTCATAAAATATAAACAATAATTCGATGATGGACCGCGGTCAATGTTCCAATAAATAGTCATAAAATATCAACAATAATTCGATGATGGACATCACCGCGGTCAATGTTCCAATAAATAGTAGCAAAATATAAACAATAATTCGATGATGGACATCACCGCGGTCAATGTTCCAATAAATAGTAGCAAAATATAAACCATAATTCGATGATGGACATCACCGCGGTCAATGTTCTAATAAATAGTTATAAAATATAAACCACAATTCGATGATGGACATCACCGCGATCAATGTTCTAATAAATAGTTATAAAATATAAACCATAATTCGATGATGGACATCACCGCGGTCAATGTTCTAATAAATAGTTATAAAATATAAACCATAATTCGATGATTGCCATCACCGCGGTCAATGTTCCAATAAATAGTTATAAAATATAAACCATAATTCGATTATGGACATCACCTCGGTCAGTGTTCTAATAAATAGTTATAAAATATAAACCATAATTCGATGATGGACATCACCGCGGCCAATGTTCTAATAAATAGTAGCAAAATAGAAACCATAATTTGATGACGGACATCACCACGACCAATGTTCCAATAGTAGCAAAATATAAACCATAATTCCATGATGGACGTCACCCCGGTCAATGTTACAATAAATAGTAGCATAATATGTACATATAAATGAAGGCATTTTATTATTATACAACATGCCAGATAAGGTAGTAAAAATGGCCGACATAAAGAGCACTGAAGGACGTTGTTTCACTCGGCTCTTTATCGTAGTGAAGTCGTCCCCAGACTACCGAATATTTTTATTTGGGTTCGGTCGCCAGTTGGTCTTTGTTTTTGCAAGCCTTAGCGGATGCAATTTGTGGCATTTGCTCCCTCCCTCACTGGACTATATATATGAAAAGAGTAGAACATAGCTTATTTGTAACCAAATTTCGGTATTCGGTAATATGTATCTATATTGAATATAAATAAGCATTAATAATTGTTATATACGTAGATTTATTAATTAATACAAAGCATTATGACGGCAGTCAGCGGTTTAAACGCATATTTTAAACGAGACGAATTAACGACGACGAGCGAGGGTGTGCTTTAGTTCCGGGTTAATCCCTACCCGGTTTCAACTGGCTCTATAGTGAGTGGGGTGACACTGACGTGATGTTTACATATCGCAATATCTCCCGTGATGAACGTCGCGTGGACGCTATGCCCGTTCATCACGGGGCGTGCTGATTAGGCATTAGCAATGGGCGTCTAAGCCAGTAATCGCCTTAACAATGTCCCGACAAGTCACTAGAGCGTTATTCCAGCGTGCTATTGCATGACCGGCCCTTTAGCCGTAGACGTAGCCGTAGACGGTATCACTGCCGATAACACGGCGAACATCTGCCGTGTGCATTTACGACAACAACATTCCTTGTCAGTTTCTGAGTAGCCGAATTGCTGTGTCTGGCGTTACTGAGGGTTCAGCAAGAAAATAAAAACCGGACTGCCAGTCGAACCGAAACTAGCTTCGAATATCAAGCGTATAGATCAACAAATATGTTAAATGCGTTTGCTTACACATTACTGAGTATACGAAACATATTTAAAGAAGATTGAAAGGGGTACGGTTGAAGACAGAAGTAAAGCTATTTATCATGTCAATTTATTATTATTATTGAGTATATAACTCATGGTTGAAGATGGGTGAAAGGTGTACCGTTGAAGAAAGAATATGATGTCATGTTAATTTTTGTATTTATAGTAGATTGTGACTAAATACTAATTTCATAAATCGGTCGGAAGCATACTAATATTTATGGTTTAGTGTAGTATAATAGCATTTATTTAAATGTAATGCTATAAACAATGTTCTAATATATGAGAAACAATGACTGTTGCACATATTTTGAAACAATAACATTCGGGAAAACGTACATTTCTTCGTGAGCTGTGCTTATTATCACGCTATATGTACATTGATTTAATTCAATTCAGTTCAATTCACTTTAATGTCCTAAAAAGAATATTCATCATACAATTCATGATCGCATCTAAAATATGTAAACCGCTTGCACAAAACAATGGATACCCTTTGATTCCATGTGTTTTAATAGTTTGTGCAGAAGGCACGCCACTGCATCGTCAGTGCCTCTTGTGGAACGATTGAGATTGAGATTGAGAAGTTGAGACAGAATCAATCTTTCAAAACATTTCATTGTGATGGACGTTAGGACCACACGTCTGAAATGGTTTAATTCTGACGGGGATGCCAATTTACACACGCACGCACGCACGCACGCACGCACGCACGCACGCACGCACGCACGCACGCACGCACGCACGCACGCACGCACGCACGCACACACACACACACACACACACGCACACACAGGCTGACGCACGTACATTCAAACACGGGTACGCGCGAAGCCACCGCCACCGCCACCGCCACCGCCACCGCCACCGCCACCGCCACCGCCACCGCCACCGCCACCGCCACCGCCACCGCCACCGCCACCGCCACCGCCACCGCCACCGCATAATGCAGTCACACTAGACCCCTATTTTATAACAGTGGACCGGTCTGGAAAGGCTGTGCGCCCCAAAACTGCCATGATCCGTGTTTAGTCTGTCTGTGCAGTAACGTTACATTGTGGTGAAGTATTGAGGGCCGGCAGATTCACTGGTGTTGTGTATTTTACGATCACTGTTCACTTGACCTTGACCGATCGAATACAAACATGATGATGTGTATACGGTCAATGAACTAACGTTACATTTCGGTTACAGTATTGAGGGCCGGGATATTCCCTGGTGTAAAGTGTAAATTTCATTTCTGTCTGGGTTGAATTCAGATGTGATGATCCATACCATGATTCATCGATCTGCAAGGGATAGTTGAGGGAGACAATTTCTGAAAGGTACAGAAAGAAGCGTATATCCAACGGCGCAACACAAGTCTGACACCACCGACCAACTCACCGATCTGACAGTCTTGCATGTCGCCGTTCACAACTCCGGAGACAAACGTACGGATAGTTTCAGTCGACAGTCGCTCGCCATCTCGCTTCTTTTGTATCAGTTCGGGAATGCTGAGCGCTGGCGCGGAACTCTTTGCCATGGCCGATATTGCTTCACGCCTACAGCGATGTGAATGCTTCTGCGCTGAGTCGAACACTGCGACGCTTAAGAGACTTTGGTTTCACTTTATATGCTCCGTGCTCGAGCGCCGTATTTGTAGATCGAAGCTGATTCACGCTAGAAGCACAAAAACGAGTTACGGCATGTTTTGTTTCAGCTACGTCAGAGGGTATAATGTAGGGGAGACCGGGGCTAGTTGTAACACGGGTAAGGTGTACCAGAGGGCTTGCAGACAAAACTGCTCGTGTAAATTAATATTTACCCATATTTTTGAGCATGTCAAGTATAATATCACATGAATCCGTCAACACGCCATCGAGGTACGCCATTTTAAAGAAAACGGTTACTAATCTCGAGTTTCTCTATACCTAAGAATTAAGCGTATGGGTATCCATAATTCATTTCATTGTGTTATGCTTTATCTTCGATAGATGTGGTTATGAGTATAGTGTTGTAAATCTTACATAAACCATTAAATAGGATTTGAAATGCGTTTTTGGCAATCGCGTGTTTTGCGAGCGAGATGGTGTCGGGACAACATATTCATCTCAAATTGCAACACGGATAGGACATGTTTTTGTTTTCCTGAGTGATCTACAATATGACCATTACATTCAAAATCGAGGATTGCATCGGCCGTAACGTTTTACTCATCATGCGAGTGGTTGATTCAGAGCGTAGGTGCCCACTAATTTAATAATAATAATATAATCTTTATTTTCGTACATTAAAATGACAAAGGTAGACTATTTTAAACTACAGCAATATCCGTAATAATACTGTGGACATCATCTTAATTCCATTTCTAATGTCTATCAGTTTTAGCCATGGATATATAATATATAGTTCATTAAAATGTTAGTGTGCTAGTTTGTATGCATAACGTCGCAGGTTTAAATCTTCACAAATAATAAAATGATATTGAGGATGTATCTGCGTATCCCTTCATGGAATACGACAGTCTATTTATAATTGATAGTGTGCCGTTGATAGTCATCATGTTTACGAGCCACCAACCTAACAAATGTAGACATCCTTTCTTATGAAATGTAATGTTCATGTTATTGTTCAATTACTGGCCGAATTTACCTTAGCGATTGCGACACGTTCTGCAGAAACTATGTTGTTCTTCATCGCGTCAAACAAACACTGAGGACACTGTCATAAGTGAATAGTTTCTGTTAAGTGTAGGTCGCCGTATTATGTAGGTGCCAGTGTCCCCCGACTAAACATCAGCAAAATATCCTCATAAAATTAATACATTAAACAAATAAAACTTTACGTTGAGTTAATGAAGATTGAAGCAGTTGCTGTAGACCTACAAACGTAGTCAAATACACGTGTTTGATTATGGTCTCTCGAGCACAGAGATCTATTCGACTGGTGTCTGTCTACAGCAATGGTTCTCAAACCTTTTTTAACGAAGTGACCGGTTATTCATATAATAATGTATTGATCTAAACCTCACCTCACACCCCATTCATTCCAAATGCACTAGGTACTTTAAACACGATGATCGATACCTCCGTTGTAGCAACAAAAAAAAAAAACATGCAAAAACCTCAACTATAGAAGAACTATTGTGGGGACTATTACGCAAATAAGTAGATAATTATTATTATCAAATTGTTTGCGTGTTGCAGACATTTTCAGTCAACGAGTTGGGGACTATTTGTGCACTGTCTCGTTAAGTATCGCTCAAAATGGACGGCAAACGATAATTACTTGCGTGCCCTATTGGTGCGAATATATGAGGTGACCGTAGCAAGGCCAGAACACAGGAGTTAGACTACGTAGTTTCAATCATTGTCCTGAAAGAATTCTGATTTCTGTGACGAATGCCGCCTGAATTGTTTGGAATGCCAGAGGCTCTGTTTGAACAACATAATTGCCAATAGTTGCAGGTGTTGGTGTGAAACTGAATGGGTCAGTTAAGTCTTTTTTCATAGACGTATCTTAACAAACTCTTTGTTCAACCCTCTCCAACGTCTGAGTTTATTTGTTTCCAACATAACAAAGGCACTCAAAGAAATGTTGTGCCTTCGATTTTGCGATTGGTTGTTTTTAATTTCTCCCACAATTCGATGATGAAACATTGCCTTCAGTTGTTCATCAATTGTTCATGACAAACTTGTTTTTAGTTTTCCCGATTCCGTTTGGTGCCCGGGTAGGTGCTGCTGTTGTAATTATGTCGCTGTTCGTCCTGTGCACGCGGCCAGGCAACGGCCACTCACTTCTGTTAAGAGTGAAGACTGATATATGGTTGACATGTTGCCTGGTGCAGCTTGTGTTAAGATGGTCTTAAGCCTGGAGATTCATCATGCTGTCTATGTAGGTGAACATGTTGACCTATTCGAGTCGATGATTGTTGATGACGTCAGATTGCTGTGTTATGGTGTATTTTCTAAACCAACCCCTTCCCAACGCGCTATGGGTGACCCCACCTGGAGTTCAATTCTCCTTCCGGTATAACTCAAGTTACCCCATCACGACAACGCATTGGTCTCCTACGAGCGCGCACCTCTCTCTATAGAGATGATGGAAACATTGAGTTATTTTCTTTTCATCGTATCTGAATGTGTCATATGATTACTTTCATACTGCAGCCTCAGAACACAATTTCCAAATTTGACAAACTCGTATTTGTAAGGCAAATCCTTTGGATGGAGCGATTAAAAAACTATTTGTAACATTGCTGCAGACATTTTAACCAAACGATTTTATAAATAGTTGTGGCAGACAACGGTACATCTCAACAGTGAAAGGCGCATGAGTAACATAGAACACATCGTGCTAACAAAGTGTTAAAACTGACTAACTCATGTTCAGTTGTGTAAACGTGGACCGCTAAGCAACTGCCTTGATTTTAATGTTATGAAGTTGTTGTTCTTAAGTGAAGGTTGTTAGAAACGGATGCATTATTGAACAGAAACAAGGGAATTAATAAAGCAGGCTAAACAGGATAGGGAGGGACGTTAGGGATGAGCGAGCACGTTTATCCGACATCTGAGGATGAAGAATGAATGGTGGAGAAATTTGTGTACCACTGCTCTCGATTAATACATCAAAAGCAAAATTAATAATACCAATAACACCAGCAAAAAGAATACAGGTACAATACCGGCACCAGAAATACCACCACCACTGCCAACAGCAACAGTCCGGACAGCCTAGCCACAGCGGGCGGGGCCGCGTCACCGTCACCGTATAAATAGATCTAAGGCACGTTGTAACGGTCACGGTATATATAGATGCCGTTAGAATTGATGGCGTCATGTGTTGACGCTTGCTTCGTATCAGTGCGGCGCTCTACCTTCCTGTCTCAGTAGTTTTGATGGTCGCCTCGTCAGAGGTGCCGAGTAGGAAACGCAGGCCAGCGCCCAAGTAGTCGTACATAACAAATTGCTGACCCTCGCTCCCTCCTCGCCCCTCTCCAATCCCCCTCGTCTGTCGTCTCTGTTACGCTTAGTCCGCGGCGTGCAAACATATTGCAGAGTTCACGGGTGCATTTGTTTGCTTGCTGATATGCTAAACATTCGAATGCCCAATCAAGTGCATTTTTATTCATCTATGTTAACAAACATAGAGGTAACTCGTCGTTTCTGATGATAGGTATTATCCAAATCAAAAGTTTTAATTTTTCATATCCAAATCAAGGTGTTTCCTTTAGCTGTAGAGATTGTCGTTGGATGTTATTTGTCCATTTCCTCAGTACTAACGACGAATGACGTGGGGTAGCTCGTAATTGCCCTCGTCTCTGTTAGTTTGTGTTTTTGACTTTCTGGTCCAGGCAGCTTCCTTTATTTGCCGGGTTCTTCTGTTAGGCTCTTTATCAATGATAAACAGAGACGAGGGCAATTACGAGCTACCCCAAGTGTACGATGACGTCATTCGTCATTAGTACTGACGAACATCTCTACAGGTTAACGAAGCATCTTGATTTATATATGAAAAATGATTTTTTATTTATTTATTTAAGCTTAGGGGTAATTCAAAGATTTAGATGCTGCTGTAGAGAAAACGCGTGATCGTGTACGTGACACAAACAAACGTGGCGCAAGTGAACGTGACGCGTACTTACTTCACCCTTTCCTTCATCATTACTGCCTTTGGCTCACAGTGTTAATGTGATCGCTGTGTCGGTGCATATGGACATCGGTATTTGCAATCACGCTCCGATGCGCTAATTACAATAACAAGTTAATTATGCAAGACGTCGGTGATACATCGAATACAGATGACCATTGGTCAGGGATTGTGGTTCGTTGCCGAAGTAGCCAACACACGGTAGTTGTAATCTGGTTGAGACGTGTTTGTGGCTTCTGACAAACAACAGTTCCACTCGAAGAGACTTCGCCACAAACTGGATACTTTGTCAGTGCCTGGCGAAGACCGCGGACACCTTCTTAATGAGTAGTTTTAATTATTATTATTATTTTAATTCAGTCACACAATATTATGTCCATATGAAAAATACACGCATATTTCGATGAAATGTATATTTAGAATACTATTTTATTTCAGACACAATACAGTTCGATAAAATGTATATTCCCAGAGGGAAAAATACATGCGTATTTCGATAAAATGTATATTTAAAAGAATGACGGTGATTCGTAAATGGACTTTTTCCAGAGGAATTAGAGGTATACTTGCGAGTCCACAATTCGTCATTCGTCAGGAATATCCGTTATTTAGACAGGTTGCATGCAGATCTATGTGGATCATCAATTACATGTGACTTCGTGGAACGGAGGAATTCTTCCCTTGTCCTATACCGGCTGCCTCGCACTTTGCGTCGAGCAAGTACTTGTTTTTATTATGACAGACAATGTTCACTCACAGACACTTATTCATGACTCGTGGGCGCGCCAGGAGTTTAAACGAACTTGGGGAGCATCTTGTAAATATTTCAACTAACGTAACCTGACGCCTATTAATTTCAAGACCAGCAAAAGCAACTAGCGTAGCTTTACAACGTTTTAGGATTTTGACGAGTTATCGACCGCTACGACGGCGCAAGTAGGGCCCGGCCTAGTTGTAACACGGCAGAGTTGTAACAGAGGGCTTGCGGACAAACTACCAATGCAAATGAATCAGCAAAGCGATTGTATATTCACCAATACATTTTAGCATACCACATGTAATATCACGTTAATCCGTCGGCTGCCAGTGAGTTGCGCCATTTTTAAGAAAACAAATACAATTTTTAACTAAAGGTTAAGCGTATATACGTATCCATAATCCATGTTTGTTCTGCTTTTTCGTTGGTAGATATTGTTAGGACAATAGTGCTGTAAATCTTAGATAAATTATTAAACAGGATTTGAAGTGGGTTTTTTTGCAATCGCTTGTTTTGTGGGAGAGACTATGTCGGGGCAAGTTGTAACATTCACCTCGGGGCAAATTGTAACACTGTTACAACATGCCCCCATAGTCTGTGTTGTCCTGAGTGACCTTTAAAATGACATACAAATTCAAAATCGAAGATAGCATCGGTCATAATGTTTTCTCTCATCATACGAGTGGTTGATCCAGCATAGATGCCCACTAATTAAAACAATTGCAGTGATTGGCCATCTTATGAGAAACGGCCAATCATTCAATTTGTTAAACGAGAAAATAACATTAACCATAACTAACTAGTTTTGCGTTTACCATGCGTCGCCAGTTGATAAATTAGGGTCAATGCTCATGGAAGCGAGTGGACAGAAAAAAGGACAATGGACTTAAGCACCTGAGAAGAGATTCACTTACACGAATACCATAATAAGCGCATCGATATTTAGACTTATGCATACATCTATATTCAGGTGTGACATATGTAACTGGATGGCAATACATACCATAACGTTTTAAATTTAAGCAGTACTTAATTGTACATAGGTGAAATGTTTTGAACCTAATCTTGATTATCACAGTCATGTTCAATATTCACACGAACAACATAACATCGAGTGTTCTGTAATATATTTCGACCTTCCAACAGTAGATAACTAAAATCGTACGTATCACTTACCGAATATATAGGCCTTCGACATCTTCATACATTGACGTATAAAACTGAATAGCACGTATTTATTGTGTAACTCCCAGAAATACTTCACAGAGACACCGGAGTAACGAAATATTACCAGTAAAAAACAGTTTTGAATGATGTTTATCGATATAGCACTGCACGATGTGTGCATAGGTGCTGTAGATTGGACCCACAATGCCTCCATTGACTGATCTGTTCTCGGAAAAACGTTGACTGAAGTTAGGGAACATAACGAAAAAACGGTTATGAAAGAAGTTTATCGAGATAGCACTGATAAGGCCGGGTGCGGGATGTTTGCAGTCTAGATGTAGTAGATTAGACGCGCAATGCCTCTTTTGAGCTCTTCAACAACAGAAGTGCAGTAACTACCGTGATTTGGCTAGTGTCTGCTTTCAATTTTTTATAAAGGTGTATTCAAACTACCTGAAAAGCCTTCTCAGAATTTATGTGAGGCGCACTGTGTGTCATAGAATAGGCAGGACAATCCATCATTCTTAAGGTCGGGGTTACTCGCACACGTGAGTGCGTTCAGGGGCCGGGGGGCCAACTTACTCGCCAGGGTGCAGTTTCTTGTCGCACACCAACGACGTCGTAGCGGTAGATAACTATCTAATTTGATAGGAAATGAAGAAAACCTTATAATGGTCGCCTACGGAAAAGGTAAATCTGGTCTCACGCCAGTACACCACCTAGTTGCGCGTAAAGTTACGACACTTCGTGAAACTGGCCATGAACCCCGGTGGATGTCCTGGCCCCGAAAAAAGACAATGCAGGCCAGGCGCCCCGAGAAGCTGTCCGGGGCACTAAATGAATCGGTTACTACTAGGAAGTAAGATAAATCGTTTTACACGTTTTACCTATACTCTAGTGTGACCCCCAAAGGTGTGATAAAACACAGCCACAGCGAGTTAATTGTGCATGGTCTAGACAGCTCAAGTAAACGGGTAACGCAAGCATTTGTACACGTAACAGACAGCAGTAAGATAAAAGGATCATGTCAGCTTTAGGGCGCACAGCTTATCTAGACCAGTCTACTATTATAAAACAGGGGTGTAGTAGTCAGGGTTGTTACTATGTTATAATATCGGTGAAATCTAGCTTAATTTTGGTCAAATTAAAAAAATAAAACGACGTAAATAAAGTTCCACTTACCACCAAGATGTAGCCGCAATCCGATGACGTCAATCATGAAAAAGGCGTTAAAGAGAGTTAAAAGAAAACGCTACCCAGGTCCAAGTAAACGACACGACGAAAATGGTACGCGGCTTTGAGGCAACGTAAAATCACCGCGGCAGCAGATTTTGTTGAAGTGCCTACCATAGGTCATTAACACAGTAGGAACCCTGACTACTACACCCCTGTTTTATAATAGTAGCCTGGTCTAGATGAGCTGTGCGCCCTAACGCTGACTTGATCCTAAAAGGATCATGTGGACTGACAATTACTAAAAATTAATATCGAAAAATAAATAAAATTGTAACACTTGACTCTAGAAAGACACAACATTTCGTACAAATACACTCTTGTGATTTTTTTTTCAAACCTTTCACATTTACATACTAGCGAGGCTGCTAACGCAACATAAATTATTACTGTATTTATTAAAATATTATTTGCAGTCATAAGTCATAACACAATGGCAATGCCGACGCCAACGGGGACACTGAATTTAATGAGTCTAATTAATTGTGCTAGTTAAGCAAGTCCATGACACGCCGGCACCGGATAAGCTAGGGTCTTTCTATAGAAGCATAAATATGCAAATTTCGTTTTCATGTGTTATCGTCCAGTTAAAACATGCTGTATATCTTATAACTTGCGTTATCACCTGCGCAAACGTCAACTACGTAAACCAACTGTCCAAAAGCCTGGAACAGCAAGGCAAACAGCTCAACTATTGACACATTTTACAGATAGCATTAATTGCATAATAATATTAAGATCATCCGGCGTAAAAATGCATAATGCGTTCCTGTTATTTCGCCACAGAACAAAACTTCGGCCAAACGGTTATGTAAAACGACACCACCCCAGACGCGAAACTGGGGAATTTCCCCGTTTCCTGGAAACTACGGCAATTTTCTGAAAGGCTACCGACCGAGGGGGTGAATGTCACGCTGCGCTTAGTCACCGCCGCTCTTTAGACACATCTGGCTTAGCTTTTATTCTACGGGCGATCTATTTTCAAAGCGATTGACCTGTAACCCAAACGTGCACGCTAGGAGCACGTGGGTTAATTAATGCATGTACGCACGCACAAAAGCACGCATGTTGTGTGAGGTGCGTGCATAGTGTGTGTGTGTGTGTGTGTGTGTGTGTGTGTGTGTGTGTGTGTGTGTGTGTGTGTGTGTGTGTGTGTGTGTGTGTGTGTGTGTGTGTGTGTGTGTGTGTGTGTGTGTGTGTGTGTGTGTGTGTGTGTGTGTGTGTGTGTGTTGTGTGTGTGTGTGTATATCTGTGTGTGTGTATGTGTGTCTGTATATATATATATATGTGTGTGTGTGTGTATCTGTGTGTGTGTGTGTGTGTGTGTGTGTGTGTGTGTGTGTGTGTGTGTGTGTGTGTGTGTGTGCATATTCGTCACACCAGTTGTGTCGTCGGTGCAGATATGACAAGTCACATGTCGAGTCAGCAAGTTTTTTTTATGTGATATTTCACCAACATTTCTAAGAATGTCTATCACATACCTTGGCAGATGAGCATTTGAAGTAGATCAAATGGACTCCTGATTATCTGAAGTGGACTGTATTGTGATAGTGTGTTAGCAGAGATTAATGTAGCTTGATGTCTATGATGTCTTGTACTGACAATTGTTTTGTCACGTGATGTCTATGATGTCTTGTACTGACAATTGTTTTGTCACGTGATGTCTATGATGTCTTATACTGACAATTGTTTTGTCACGTGATGTCTTGTACTGACCGGATTCTGGAGGTAGCAACCAGTCATTCAGAAGTACAGGTGGGACTGTGGCATGGCTTCTAGAATTACAATTCAAGATTTTATCTACTGTAGCGCTTAACAGGAACTGTCACAATATACCTTTGTATTACCAGTACTACAGTAAGCAGGAGTGTCAGGAGATGTGACTTCTCTGGGGAGAGAAGGTATTAATTACGGAAATCTGACTGAATATATTTACTTAATTGAAATGCTCAACAGTAATAGAAAATTAATAGCTCAATAATTAATTACATTTATTAGATTACTTCTAATATTCCCATTTCTATCTGTCTAATATATTTGGATGCAACTGTTCATATGACAAAAAGTAATCGTGACAAGTAATCGTGAATACGATTACTTTGATAATGTACTCGAGTAGGAGTACGAGTACGATTACTTAGCTTTTTGGATTAATTGTACAAGTACAAGTATGATTACTCCATCTGTTATATATATATATATATATATATATATATATATATATACATAATTTATCCCCACAGGGAAATTACAGTTCTGCTTGTATGAACATGCAAAGGCAAATATCACCAAAACAATTAATACAATCACACTAAACACTAAAACACAAACAAAAGTATAAATATAAACAAGTAGAATGACCCTAGCTCCTATACCCTCATCCATACATTAAATACACAATTTACTACCACAGTTTAGAATTGCATAATATAGCATGCTGTTTTGCTAAGAGACGCCCCCAGGAGCCCTGCCCACGGCCCACAGGGTAATCAAGCATCCATAAGTAGGCACTTCAACAAAAAATTCAAAATCATCATAGGATGAAATGAAAGGTAATATGTTACAGATCACATATATGTTAATTGTATTACGATATCTTTATTAGATCCGAAGTTATTGCAATTTAAAGACGGAACAATTGCACGAAATTTGTGTATCTCTTATAATGGTAAAATGAGCTCATTTTTGTGTTTTCTGTTCATAAATATTTGATTAAAACTGACTTTAAAACGGCATAACTTTGTTATTTATGACTATTAAAATACTGTTTGCAGTGTTTTTAAATACATTGAATGGAGTAATAAAATTGCTATATTGATTTTGTTGCACTAATTAATTCAGTTAATTAGGTAATATTAGTTAAGTAGTGCACAGTAGTCACAGACCAACACATTCTAATCAAGACCAGCAGAGTCCATAAATATGAAGATATTTATACATATTATGCAGTGTGCATAACCACATTGATTATGAGAATAAATATATATATTAACTAGTCATGTAATACAAATTAATTAATTAGTTAATAGGCGATAATTAGCAGGCAACCTCAACAGACAGAAACTTTTTTGTAAAATGCCACAATGTCCATGAATATGTTTATATATATTATAAACATGACATTTGTAGAACCACCTTACTTATGGTAAGAGATATTCATTAAACAGTTATGTAATATTAATAATAAACTAAATGAATAAATCAATTAGATTAATAGCCGTGCTTCGTATAGACTTACACATGAATAAAAGGCCTTAATGTCCATAATTATTAAGACATTCCCACATTAATTACGGTAATAAATACACATTACCCAGTAATTTCATATTCACACTAACTTAATTAATAAGTTAATATTGGCTAATGTTAGCATGCTAACTCGACTAATGGTTACGTTTTGATGAAAGCCTGCAGTAAATAATTATGAAGTAAATATAATTTATGCAATGTTTAGAACCACATGAAACATTATGATCAACCATCAATACAGGTGTAGTACATGTCATTACAGCATCAATAATAACTTTATTAATAAATATTAACTAAATAACAAACTCAACAGATCAATGCATGACAATGATGCACAGTTGTCATACTTCACTTGTTTATGGATTATCGTGAGGTTACAGGTTGGACAAATGCTGTAGGCTCAGTAGAGGCCATTAATAAAACTTTACTGTTTCATAATATTCTGCATTTCAACATGAACATGATGAAGTAATGTTTATAAACTGTTCACAGTGTTTCGTCACCGACTCCGACATCTCTTGTGCCAAATGCAAGACTGCTTTCTGCGTTACCTTCCACAGGGATAAAGTGCAAGATGAAGACACTGCTCACATTCTCCGCCTAACTATGTTCAGTGTAGATATGGGTATTATGTGACACATTCAGCGAGACAAGTTATGTAATAAATTAGAAATTAGTATAAGCGGATGATGCATGTGATATATTGAAGCCTTTGTAGGTTCTGTATCTTCACAGTTAACTGACAGGTACAGTTTTGTTCGAGCAATAAAATAATGTGTTCTTGTCTATTAAAACTGCAGTGTTCATGTCACGTTCACAGGGACTGTATCTTCAGAGAGCGTAGATATGTTGCCGTGTCATCTTCAGTCAAACGAATCTTGTAGTTATGCATACACGTGTGTAATTTTTCAGGTGTGAGATTTCTGAAATAAAACAATTCAGTACATGCAATAACTACAATAATTCATCAAGCACATTATGTCAGTATTACTGTATGTCAATAAATAATAATTATTAGTAATGTTTTACTGTTTAACATTTCTAGAAGTAATTGAATTATTATTAATTATAATTAGGAATAGTAGTAGTGATACTTTATTCACAATATGTCATAAAACAGGAGTACACTAAATAGCATGAACAATCACCTTATTAACATAGTGGACCTGTTACAATATAAATAACACACAAATAAATATTAAATACAAGCAAATCTATTAGTACGTAGTTCTAGCCTCTAGGCCAAGTCCAAAGGCCAAGGCAGGTATAAACTGACAGCACAGAATGACAGATCGGTTAAACATCCCAAATTACCATAAACACAACATTTTTCAAGATACCCACACCTATAGTGCTTAACCTGACTTGTTTTGTGACGCACCCACGTAATTTCACCGAGATCCAACCCATGACAACGGCAAAACTTAACGCTGTTTGAATGGCTCAAAACCATCCTGGGCACCCGCGCACACCAACAATTTCTTCACCACAGATTAGAATAAACATCCTAAATTACCCTAAACACAAATTATTTCAAGATACCATAACACATAGTTTGGTAAATTGTTAATGAAACACAGCTATGTTATAATATCGGTGAAATCTAGCTTAATTTTGGTCAAATTTAAAAATTAAAACGACGTAAATAAAGTTCGACTTACCACCAAGATGAGCCGCAATCCGATGACGTCAATCATGAAAAAGGCGCGCGAATCAGAGAGTTAAAAGAAAACGCTACCCAGGTCCAAGTAAACGACACGACGAAAATGGTACGCGGCTTTGCGCGCACGTAAAATCACCGCGGCAGCAGATTTTGTTGAAGATAAAATACACACCGTAGTCAGCAATCACTGTTTTCTTAGGCCATGTCCACACTGCGTCCAGTTCGCGTACCGGCTTCTAGCATACCGTTCGCTTCCGGTCGACTTTGCGTCCGGAACATTCACACTACCAACATTTAAGCCGACGCAAACCGTTCGCGGTTTCCGAGTTGGTACCTCCCCTGCGCGCGCATGATATAGGAATCTAGGTCACTTCCTTCCGGCTGCGGTGATTTCATTTGGCGCGTTTTTCCAACTGGCCGAAAATGTTCTTCATGTTTACGAACTTAACTACGTGTTATTTATTTTGTCTTATATGCACTTTTATTGAGTCTACTGTGACAAGTAACTGTAAATGCAAGTTGTAACAAGCTTGCAAACGGTATATTTGCAGCTGTTGATATCTAAGCTGCTTCAAAAAACGCAGAAAACTAACCTAGCACTCTGTCTCGCTAGTATGAATCGTAATCAGCTAATTTCATGACTGTAAACTAGTTGTAAGAAATAGGTAGTGATATCAGGATAAAGAGACTATACTTACATAATAATATGGTGTAAGTGCAGTGCTACTGATCGAAAGGGACTGTACGTGTTGTTTATACATGTGCTCTACTATATATTGTGTATCAATATATGTATTTGCATCTGAAATAATTAAATCTGCATGATGAAAATGCAAGGCTATATATATATATATATATATATATATATATATATATATATATATATATAGAATAAACTGGCACCAGACCATGACTGGTAAACAAATGTTTCTACGCCCTGTCCCATTATAGCCCCCTTCGATCCTCCCGAAGTGTGAAAATTGAGTGCCAATATCCCCCCGTTCAGTATGCTGATGCAGTTAGTTTATAATTATAACACCATCAAAATGTGGGTGGAATGTTTAGACTGCCTTATAAGTAACATAACATAAATGTTTATAATCATATAAAAAGTTCAATGGTCGGGCAACTGCTAAGTGCAAAATATATGAGCTGACAGGCAAAACAGCTTGATCCCCAGCAGCCAGCTTTAAATCTATCTTAACATATGTCTTCCAGAAAGTTAGTTAATTATTGTATAGGTACCAATTTTTTTAACGTGCACATGCATATATATATATATATATTATATATATATATATATATATATATATATATATAATATTATATGACTAATTTGCTGTAAATAACAAGGCTGTTGTACAGTTGTAGTAGCTAGAGTAGAGCTTTGTATTAAGTCAACAATTAAATCCATATAATATACAATATCTACATGAAAATTACATGCATCTGGGTTTGACCCAGTTACGTCATAAGAGGGTGTCACGATAAATAACGAGATTCGGCGCGATTAGCTATCCATTCTGAGATAAATATGTTGCACACATATGCAACAATAGACATATTCCTAGTTTACTGTGCTATGCTCAGTACATACGTAATCAGATATCCTTCATTTCAACACAAACGTGATGACGTAATGTTTACGACAATGCTAGTTTTTTGTTTTTATTTCTCAGTGGAACGAAACATCATAGATTACGTTTAACTTTAATTCCTAAAGGAATCGGTGACATGAGAATTAAGACTATTCACAATACACTGAAGGTTTGAATATTTCGTAAATAATATTCCGTCGTCAGGCGTATTAAATATATCAATATTCACAGTTAATTGTGAAGAGTAAAAAAAGTAAAGGCACGTTCTTATATAGCGCAGTATCCAGTCCTCAGGACCGTTCAAAGCGCTTTACACTTCATTTCCCTGACAGACCTGTTCACTCAGACACCATCTCGGCTTCACCGGGACGCATCCAGCCATATGCTACAATTAATGCGCGAAGGCTGCTCATACACATATCCACCACTGTATATAGCCAAGTACTCTTTTATTCAGCTGAGTGAACTGGAGCAATGTAGAGTGAAAAACGTGCCCAAGGTTTTAACACCGCAGCACAGGATTCGAACCCGATTTTACGCAGTATGTGTCTTTTACGGGATTTGCATTTAATTGACTTAGAGATAACATAACATATTCGTTATTATATGACATTATATTTTAATAGGCGTATTAATAGGTTACATAATATGCTTAACAATTAAGCTAAAAACGTGTTAAAACGATAATCGTAACACATACAATGGATGTTTGTGCATTGTAAACAAAATCGTGAACATTGCCCAGCATTGCACTGCCATTGCACTGTCATTGCACTGTCATTGCACTGTCATTGCACTGTCATTGCACTGTCATTGCACTGCCATTGCACTGCCATTGCACTGTCATTGCACTGACATTGCACTGACATTGCACTGCCATTGTACTGCCATTGCACTGCCATTGCACTGTCATTGCACTGTCATTGCATTGCCATTGCGCTGACATTGCCGTTGCCTTTGGACTTGGTCGGAACAACCGTAACAACTCGATTAAAATGCATGATTTCTGCAATCTTTCTTACCGGCAAAGTTGTAAGAAGCCAAGTTAAGAACCAGAGTGGGAGTTAGTTCAGAGTTATTAATTAAGAGAGTTAAAACTGGAGAAAGGCCGGCACAAACAAGAATCCGATTAACTATAAAACTGGACAGCATTGTATATCGCCGTAGCGGAGTTCAATAGAACCGAATTAATGACCACTTAATGGCCATTTATTTTACTAGCTAGACACCCTTCGAACGAAACTTATTTATTTGGCATTTACTAAATCATAGCGTAGACAAACTGATCAAAGAAGTCTCCTCTATAAATTAAAGTTGAATTTCAATAGGTGTTGCATGCGTTTCGCGGGTGCACAGTGTAAACGAGTCTCTTTCAAACTAGTGTCCTTAGATAAACTACGACCGCACTTAGTCAATTACACATGCACACCGAGATGCATATTTGGTAAAATGTGTCTTTGGCTTTAAAAGGACACCGCGTCTGTTAAATCAGAGAGACCGGGGCTGACGAACATGATTTCCGTCTAGCAATTTTCGCTTCTAAATTACAATTCTAACATGAGACGGTTACTTATCTTTTATACGGACTTCAACATTTACCGGCAAACCTGTAAACTGTAGGGGTTTGTAGTAGTCCCGAATCACGAGTAGGGCTCTCAGAAATTCGATGTTATTATATAAACTATACTGTCAGTTTATTCGTGTATATGAACGTGAATTTTATTCTGTGTGAATAAATTCGAGATCGAACCATGGAACGAGCGTTATTTCCTTCACCCTGAATTTGGAACTACAATTCCGATTCTGGCGAGCGCAAACATCTGACAGATTACATTCCCACCAACCACCTAGTGTGACATACACCCCGCGCACACGTAGTCCCAAGGGGGTCGATTCTTACAGAATGTTCCGCAGCTTCTGTTTGTGATTTACCTTCGGTAACCGAAATAATAAAAACACAATTCGGGGGCAGTCCGATTATTACACCCAAAAGCAAAATAAAATCCTATGTTTGAACATAAGGAAATTGGTGTAGCTGCTCCTAAATGCCTCTAGCCTTGTTTTCGAGCGCGAAACATACACGGCCTATTATATCACGTGCCAATCACATGACCTGAAAACAAACATGGACGCAAATGAAACGAACTTTGTTTCATTATTGTTGTACTGTTGCAACTTGCTGTAACTAGTTTGGTGAATGCAACGGAGAATGACATCGTTGAAAATGGGTGTAAAGCGGTGTGGGACGAGGGGGACGTGTACCCCCACTTTTCAGAATAGGAAATGTCCCCCGTCTTTTCAGTTTAGAAAAATAATTACGGGCATATAGCTAGACTGATCACTCCCTCTCTTGATAGCCCCTACATAGGTCTAGTAGTAAAATTAATAAACTGATATATTAAAATCCGACTACACTAGATAAATTGCTCGGTCGGCCGCAACTTGATCTTAGTCCAGTAAATATTCATCATGCCGGGCTCTATCATTTTGCACCGTTGTGTTGATATATTAATAGTCACTAGCCATCAAACACGTATCGGTCAGAGCAACGCATACATTATATATGTGCTGACCACTTTGCTATTACACCTATACGTGATTTCCTCGATTAGGCTTAGCCGATGTGAGAACATTTAAGTATTTTAATATTTAACTGGATAGTTGAGCTTTTTATCGCCCAACGGTGAAAGATTAACTGGTACAAGCACTAACATCAGCTTACCTGTAATCAATTTCACCGGTTCCGCCTGAACAACCACGCACAACGACCCTAGCTAGGTGACTAACAGTGCATGTGATGGCTGTCGCGGCTCACTTGTACTAACGGTCCACCTGCCGCCAGTAGACGCCACTTGTAACCCGGTGAGTGATAAGACAAGAAAAGCGCGCCGGAAGCTGCGAAAGGAAAACCCGCAGACAACTGGAGATACTACGCAAAGAACTGCGTCCACAATGGTAAGGAAAACACCCAAATGGTGCAATGCCATTTGTGCCAGGCGTGGGTGCACCCGGATTGTGTAGGTGAAGACGATATAAGGACTAAGGATGAGACATGGGACGAATATTCGATTCGTATTCGAAATTTCGAAGTGAAGGAAGCGTGCAGCGAAGTCGACGTCACATTCGTCGACAACGACGCTAACTTCACATTCCGAAACGGGGCTGCCGACGACGCAGCTTTCCACAGAGACGGGCTGCATTTATCTGAGAGCGGAGTTGGCAGATTGCTGTTGAATCTCTCTATCGCAGAACAGCCACTGAGACATTGCAAACGCCAACGTCAACAACAACACCGACACGTGTCGAACTCAGCGAACCACGGCCGATCGCTTAGCGCCAGAGTGGCACTTGACAATAAGTGAACAGTGGCCAAACGTCGTACTCGTCAGTCGATGGGCAAGTGTGCCAAATGCGGTGAGACGAACCACGTCACTGCCACCTGCAGACACCCTGACAAATTGCTGTGTTGTCAGTGTGGGGAACGGGGACATACAATTACATCATTTCCGTGATTAGGAAATAGGTCTAACCGATCTGGCGCATTTCTTGAACACACAAATCTAGAATCTGTTGCAACGCGGTTTTGTGTTCTGAATCCCACAGCGGACAAAATACGTAAATGGGATCTGCCTTCCCTAATTAATTTAAATGCCAGATCTTTGAACAGTGAACAAAATGATGAATTGCATGTAACTGTAGCAACACTTCATTTTGTTTTATTGTATGCGTTAGTGAGTCATGGTTTAAAATCGAAATGGATTCAAATAACTTTACTATGCAAGGGTTTTGCTTGGAGAGGAAAGATTGAAGTCAAGGGCGAACCGGTGGTGTATCTTGCTACATTAGAACTGATTTAATATAATTAATGTTCTCGCCCCTCCAGTAACTGCTATTTTTAATAAGTCACTAAGAGAAGGTGTACCACGTATGAAATGGAAAATGGCCAATGTAATTCTGTTGCCAAAAATTGACCCACCTGTGTCAATTGAAAAATATATTAGACCAGTCTCACTAACTCCGATAGCTGCCAAGTTTTTTAATCTGAAATTTCAGAAGCACTATCCCGAATGTAAAGATTGATGGGAGGGATATAACACAAGTTTGCCAGGCCAAACTGTTAGATGTGACCATTTCTTAGGATCTGACATGGAATAAACACGTGGAAAATATTGTTAAAAAGGCCGGTAAACGAGTGTGCATGTTATATCAGTTAAAGCGTGCAGGGATTACACAGAAAGATTTGGCCACAGTATATACAATAGTCAGTGGCGTAGCCAGGATTTTGCATTGGAGGGGGCCACCCGACAACCAAGCAAACTCGGTGTGTGTGTGTGTGTGTGTGTGTGTGTGTGTGTGTGTGTGTGTGTGTGTGTGTGTGTGTGTGTGTGTGTGTGTGTGTGTGTGTGTGTGTGTATATATATATATATATATATATATATATATATAAACCCAACTTGCTTAAAATGAAAACCGACATGACAACTATTATTTTGAATCCTTAATAGCCATTAGCCATTAGCCATCATGCACATTGAGAATAGTGACATTTTCAGGGCTCTGTCAACTCTTATGCAGCCAACGATAGTAGTGGAAAATTCCTACCTTAATCCTGTTTGAATGATGACATTTTGTTTGTGAAAGGGTAGGACTGGGAAGGAAATTCTTACACAAGCATCCTGAAACCCATTGTGTATTTTGTGACTCCATGAATTAGGCAGCCAGTTATTGGTCCTCCGTTCCCCACCATCCTAATTTTGTTCCATGGCCCCCTGCCCCGGGCTACACCACTGATGTAATTGTGTAGCTGTAGATCGATACGTTTCACAGTAGGCCAACCGTGGAATGAGGGACGGGCCCCCGATCTCACGACGGCTCCACCCATGTGAGAACAAAACCCATCGGCATTAGGCACAGGTGAGAAAGAAATCCCAAGGACTGTGTTACTTAAGCCCTACTCAAATCAAGGGAGAAGAAAACTAACTCAGTCGACTAGAATTATTGGGGTCTCACTCAAGGAACAAAGAAAAATGTGCACAGGAAATACCACTGCAAATGAAACAAACTTGATACAAGATACTGTAACGACATGTCCGAATTTTCTATCATACACAAACTTGACAAACGCTTATGAGCCTAGTTCGTCAGCACTGTTCTTAATTATCAGCGTGTCACTGATGGTGTGGTAATTCCGGGGTGAAGTTATTATTTCGCAATGACACATTCCCAATTAAGTCTCAACTAATTAAATGTGTTGACATGGTGACGCTTGCAAGCGACATTTAAAAACGGGGCAGACGTGCGCTTAGTGACGTTTCGGAGCTCCCTAATTAACTAAGCATTTTTATGATGCACCTTTGACATTTGTCGATTGCACTCGCCGATGTCGTTGAGTTGATTGTGAAGTTTTAGGATCTGCAAAGCGCAGTAGTCAGCACGTCTAGCCAACTGCACCGCCTGGTTGTATAGTAAATATCGGAAGTTCTTCCGAGCACCAAATGCAATCCACAGTTCGGTGATGTTGAGAAGCTGGGCTGATGTCACTGCAAGAACTACTACGTTCTTGTCAACTGTGCGGGTATGGGTATCTTGTCATATCCTTGTTTCACAGCATCTTCCATGTGGAGTAGGATTCGTGTATCTGCTTCTTCATGAATGCATTGAGCAAGGCTTTATATGTCTCGGGGCACATCAGTGTGATATGTGCTGACAACTTCTTTGTCAGTGACAATGGTTGCTGCACTAGTTGCCAAAAATGGAGAAAACAAACTATCGTGTTTTAGTCAATGCAGAGAAACGCGGCGGCGGATACATTTCCCTCTCCTTGCTCGTGCTTCAGCCTTCAAGCTATCTGCGAGATGTTCATCCCACACAACTAGTCTGCTCACATTTTGCAGTTGTGATGGGATGTGATGCAGGAACACTTGGATCGTAAATAAGAAATTTTCTGCAAAATCCGGTCTAAACATGTTGACGATTGCGGCCCCATCAATAATGACGACTTGTACGACAGGAGTGGTGGGAATTGTCTTGTACAGGAACGACATCTTCCAAGCAGCCACCCAGATCAGAGTCCACTTCACGTTCATCAGAAGGTGTCACTTCGCGTTCTTTGTTGTACAACATTACCAGGCATTGGATAAGATATTTGGCCTCTTATGCGATCATGTCCCTAGCATTTTAGTTTCGCAAGAAGGGCAGTATGACAGCATACTGTCTGACTCGAACATCAACCTAAAAGGGCGTAAAGACTCTCCAACTGGAGACATGCAGCAGAAGAAACATGTCTCGGTGGAAGGAGGTGCTTCCTCTACAGACTGACGGGAGAACTTCTTAGAAACATCTGTTTTGTCTTCAATGTGAAAATTCCTCTTCTCTGCTCATTGAAACGTTGCCTTGTTGACTTGCAATTTACAAGAGTCGTACCATTTGGCTTTTTGCTGAGGAAAATTGCCTCAATGCCTACACAACTGCCTCTTAGGCAAGCAACCAACCCTGTTGAAACCCATTGATATTATCAGTGATAGTTTTTTTAACCTACCCTCTGCGTCATGTTTTGAAGAAGCAGGGCAGCAAAGCACGTCCGGTGTGTCCACCAGACACAGAACGCATTTGTTCCAATTTCTCGACAGACATTGTACATTGGATGTCACAGGGCCAGGCTGGTCCGCCACTTTATATACTATGACCATTCGGATATTATATGACAACCAGGGGCGTAGCTAGGCATAAATGCAAGTGGAAGCACTAATAATTATTAATGATATTATCAATCTAAATTCTATCATCGGGGTCAGGTACTCCAAAAATGTTGTGTAGCATGTGTGACGATCCAAACAGTTGATATATAGTGCATTTTAAGTCACAATATATCATAGGGAAATAGAACACGCTAAGGAGTAAATACAAAAAATACACAGTATTTTTACTGCGTGAAATATGCTGAAAAGGCGGATGACTTGAACGGTTAATATACCACATCATACATAGCATACGTTTGAATGTGCAACACATTCACTGTATGCTTTAAAATAACCCATGTACTCATTATAGTAATTGAAGAAAGTTGCAATAGTCGTAGCCTTTTAATAATAAGCCAATATAAATACTGTAAATTGTACATGTGTTGTATCTAAAAGTTAAAACAGGTAAAAGCTGATATTTGTTAAGAGAGTTCTGTATTGTCTTCAACATCGGTTCAGTTACTGTACCCGCCTTAATTAGGGGCTAAATAAGCTAAGGGGCTAAGCGCCTGGTATTCTGACGACTGAACTGATTAATGATGCGTTCAGCATCCAACTCTGTGTCCTTGTGGACGTGCATCAAGGCCAGTCCCAACATGCGCTCAGTTATCATTGTAGAGGGCGGATAGTTCTTGAGATGCAGCATAGCGCTGTAAGGGCGATTGGCCGTGGCTGTCGATACAGACATAACCATCAGTACTATGACAGCAGTGTATATGTTATGATATAGATCGGGGTTGATTTCTAGAATCGTCGAGTGTCTGGTTTCTCTGCGACATTCACCATTTCCCATATTGCTTTCCAGTGATCCACTTCGTTTTGTAGTTCACGCAGATTTCCAGGCTGTGGTATTCTTTTTGGTGTCATATGCACTAGTTGTTTCGGTGTGATGTAGGCCTACTGACAAACGTAGTGATCTTGGGCCATTAACGCAGCAATGGTTGGTACATCGCCCTCTTCTTATACTGACAATGGGGTGTCAGCGGGAACATTTTCACGCATCTTTGTTTTCCAGCCCGGCTTGCTCTGTTGAACTTCGAATTTCGCTGCCAGTTCCACAGCGCCTTCATATTATAATTATATAAATGTTGTCAGAGGAAGTAGACTTTAGAGTGCATGCTCAATCGTTACCAATATGATAGTGAAGTAAAACCTTTGGATTGACAACATGTAGCTCCATGCTTTGCCATTCCCATCAGCCTCCATATATTCCAGAGCCGACACTACAGCTGTTGTTTGGTTTTGTTGTTCATGCGAGTTTTAGCTTCTAATCTTTTAATCTTAACCGATGGACGTCAAAACATTGATAAATTGTTTCTAGTGAATTCGTATTTACCCGGCTGCTGCATTGCCAAGATAGGAATAGATAGATGCCTCCAGGCGGAGGCATCTATCTGTTCTGTGCACACGGGTCTGGAAACTGAGTACAGCTGTACAATGTTGTCAAATTGTCGACAAATTTTTACAAGTGAATGATGACGTTTTCGTTGCTAAAGGCTATGAACATATTTGGGCATCCTCTGGCTACCGTTTGAAGTGGGCATTTTGTGGTTGCTTTAATGATATGGAAGCACGTGCGTACGTGCGTACGTGCGTACGGCTAGCTACGCCCCTAACAACTACACTCATCTTGTGGTAATAGCACGCAAAAGGCTGTCATAACTCTATGGATTACCTGCACTACATTTTACATTATATTTGTGTTATTATTAATACTCTCATCATTTATATCAGCTAACAGAACAAATATTCAAAACGAAGCGCGGTTTCCTCTGATTTTTTCACGTGACATCCTCGCAGCCACATGATCAGCAACTAAACCTTTTACGATCTGAAATACAATAATACCTGTTATATGTGCTATCACCTATCATAATTATTGGCATTATTCGGACGAAATGTAACGTCATTTTAACGGCCGTCGTTTTATAAAATGGCGGATACGAAGGTCGACAAATTTAAGGTTCATTGCAAAATGTTTCCATATTTAGTTGCCATCTTGAAAAAAGCTAATATGAATGTTCAACACGATAAATAAGTAACATATTTATAACAGCAGCACGTAAATCCTTAATATTGACATCAACGTTATCTCTGTAGGTGATGTAGTTCTTAATATTTGAGGAACATTTGATTTGAAAGGCACCATCTTTAAAAATGGCAGATGTTGAAGTTGGAGAAGGTCATACGTAACACAGTGGAAGACTTGAAAAACTTCATTTTGACACAACTATGTAGCGGTTCTGACTGAAGCATCTTAAAGGTATGGACAAATTCGTTTTAATGACCGTCATTTCATAAAATGGCGGATACGAAGGTGTAATGGAAAATATTTCACAAGACTGAAATCGGCTGTCCCCATACCTATAGTTTGACTACAAAATCACTGCTCTAGGTGGCGTAGGTCGTGAGATATAGGATCATTAGTCTTGGCGGCCGCCATCTTTAAAAATGGCGGATGTGAATGTCTGATAATGGTAGAAGTAATATATTTGAAAAGGTGGTCTCCGAAAACCTATATCTGATACAAAAACGACTGATTTCCTTGAAGCAGTTGTTAAGAAGAAGAAACACTTATCGAAGGAAGCCATTAGAAAAATCAAGTACAAGCAAATGATGTGGAAGACGTATAGACATACCGGAAGTGAAGAAGACTATAGCATTTATAAAGAAGCACTTAATCAAGCTACAGCTGAAATTAGAAATTCAAAGAGAAGCTACGAACAAAAAATAGCTTTTAATATAAAACATGACAGCAAGTGTTTTTATGCGTATGTTCGAAGTAAACAGAAAGTTCAGGATAAGGTCGGTCCTCTAGAAGGTAGTGATGGAAACATAATAACAGAGGGATTCTTAATGGCAGAAAGCCTAAATGAGTACTTTAGTTCGGCGTTTATCAGGGAAGATATTAGTATATTACCAGTACTTGTGACTAAGTTCGAAGGGAGAGAGTTTGACTATTTAGGACAACTAATTGTAACCCCAACAATGGTAGCTATGAAAATAAGAGATATGAAGGATAATAAATCACCTGGAGTGGATGGGATTCCTCCCAAATTACTATTGGAAATTGTAGAACAAATCAGCATACCGCTTGCAACAGTGTTCAATTTGTCATTAGAGGAGGGAATAGTTCCGTTAGAATGGAAAGAAGCAAACATTATACCATTATTTAAAAAGGTTCGAGAAACAAGTCAGAGAACTATAGACCAGTGAGTTTAACATCGGTGATTTGCAAACTATTAGAAAGACTAATTAAAGATCACCTGGTTGATTTTCTTGTTAAAAATAAATTGATAAACCCATCTCAACATGGGTTTTTAAAAGCGAGGTCATGCTTAACAAATATATTATGTTTTTTGGAAGATGTCACAAAGTGGCTAGATGAGGGATCACCAGTAGATATAATCTACTTAGATTTAAAAAAAGCCTTTGACAAAGTGCCACACCAAAGACTACTACTTAAACTAAAGGCCCATGGCATAGGAAATGGAATGATCAACTGGATAGAAAAATGGCTTATTGATAGAAGACAAAGAGTAGTAGTTGATGGGGAGGTTTCAAACTGGAAAGCGGTTTTGAGTGGAGTACCGCAGGGATCAGTACTGGGACCTATTTTATTCTTAATATATATCAATGATTTGGATGATGACATAACAAGCAAGGTGTTGAAGTTTGCGGACGACACAAAAGTGTTTAGGAAAATTAAAAGTGATGCAGATAGACAGCATTTACAAGATGATCTTAATAAGTTGATAGAATGGTCTGAGAAGTGGCAAATGCTGTTTAATTTTGGAAAGTGTAAGTGCCTTCACACAGGACATGGGAATGAAGATGCACAATATACAATGGGTGATACTGTACTAAATACTACCTTAAAGGAAAAGGACTTAGGGTTAACTTTTAGTGCTGACATGAAGGTATCAGAGCAGTGTGGAATTGCAGCAGCGGAGGGAAACCAAATTCTTGGATTAATTAGGCGAAATATAATGTACAAAGAAAAAGAACTAATAATACCGCTGCATAAAACAATAGTTAGGCCTCACTTAGAATATTGTATACAAGCATGGATGCCATATCGCAAGAAGGATATTGATATGCTAGAAAGAGTACAAAGCAGAGCAACCAAAATGATACCAAAACTCAGGAATATTAGTTATGAAATGCGTCTAAAAGAATGTGGTTTAACAACACTAGAAACAAGAAGATTGAGAGGAGATCAGATTGAGGTGTTTAAAATATTGAATGGATATGAAAATATTGACAGAAATATTTTGTTCACAGTCAAGGAAGAGGAGAAGGACTAGAGGACATGGAGTTACATTAGCAAAGAAGCAGTGTAGACTAGATATTAGAAAATTTTCATTTTCACAAAGAACAGTAAACGAATGGAACAGATTATCAGCTGAATGTGTAGGTGCTAGTAGTGTTAATATATTTAAAAATAAAATCGACATATACCTAAGAAGGGCGGGGTATACTTAGATAGATAGGTTGGACTCTCGATAAGCCAAATGGCTTCCTAGTCCACCTGCCATCTAGAGTTGAATCTCTAGGTGGCAATCTTGTTAAATCTTGTTAAATCTCGTAGCGCCTATCGGATAGCTCCCGAACTACTACGCCGCCTTCAGACGATAGAGGCGCTGCGGGGATGATTTGGAGGAGGCGCCGCTGCAGACAGGGCAAAGAGCGATCGATGCTCACGGCAGCTAAAATGAACGACAACAAGTCTGCTGATTCCACAGAGAAAGACATTTCTCGTATCTTCAAAGACATGTCATATGCTACTGTGCAAGAAGGCTGCAGTGTTGCAGAGGTAAGGGACTATTACGATTATGTATATTTACTTTCATTTCACTCTAAGCCTAAGGTCGTCAACGTGCCAGCGTGAACGATCGAGGTAAACATACTACCGTAAAATGTTTTATTTATGCCGAGCGTTGTGCTATAGGCCGCTCTGTATACCATGCGTGGATCCGATTGCACAAGTTTGCTTTTAAACATACCTCAGCATAATATACCTATAGTCGTGTTTCGCTTTAAGTAATTGTCGCCTTAAATATTTTTGTACTAAAAGAATTTTTGATTTTAAACAGTATTTATAAAAAAAATCCGTTCAAATTAGTTTTAAATTGTTCCTAAATTAAAACAGTGTATTTAGGCCCTACACATATTGATATGTGATATTGTAATAATAAAAGATTTGTTTTATTTTACAACTACATTTCTGTTTTTTAACTTAAACTCTATATTCTTGTAAAGTGTAATGCGCCTCTGAATGGTTTTATTGCTAGAGATATGGCGTAGACAAATACTGTTATTTATTTATTATTATTGTTATTATTATTATAGTGCAGGCCATCAGTTGACATGTAATATTATGTTTCCACTGGTTTCTGGTGAGAGAGTACCCCATTTTAGAATGTCTTATGAGCTATAAATGTTCTTCTTGCATGGCTTTGGGATCACATTTAAGGTGATGGTGCTGATGGCTAACCAGGCCTGTATAAGGGGTGCTCTGTGTTGAATAGCAGTTGTTCATCCCTCATCTTATTTCTTGAATTTAATATATAAATTGTAATCATTTTATTGAAGTCACTGGATGTATGACATTTTTATGCTAGGGTTATCACTAAAATAGTGAATCAGACATTGTGCATAAAAACCTCTGCAGTCTGCACCCAGACATTGAACTGTTGACTGTTTCACTACAACCACGGTATCTATCCTGGGAATTTCCTAAAACTATTTATGACTGTTGTTTACTTACACCCCACAATGGGGCCCACATGCAGTCTACATGGGCCAAGCCACCAGCATATTTATGATGTGACACAGAAATGAAGTGTTTATCCACTGATGACCTAAGTTCGTGGGGGTGGGGGGTGATTTCAATCAGTGCACCCTAATCAAAAGTCTGCCTATATATAGTCTATCTACCAATACTAGTACATCATATGTCAAAGCCACATGTGCAGGACCACAGACCAATGCCATGGTTCAGCTATTTAGGTATACAGCAAAGCCATCAATCAGCAATGCTGATCATATACTGTTCACTCGGGTGGATGTAACTGTCGGTTCCTATTTACAGATGCCTTCTGAAGCAATCACTTTGGCCAGGCATTAATTAATATAAGACTATGAGTGGTGTAAAACCCATTGTGGACCGGTAGAAATATCACTACGTGGGTATTGGACAGGTAAAAAATGCAGGTGCTAAATGGTCTTCAAAAAGTCATAAATATTGTCAGTTATGCCATGACAATGGATGTAAATTGGTGTCACGTGCATGTTTGTAGTTTATTTCAGGTCTTAAAATGCATCGCAGCTGGCATGTGTCAGGTTGTGTGTGTCTATGAGTTACCGTCCATGTTCCATCAAAATAATATGTGACTGGCAAATGTTTAGATCAGCATAAATCCCTGACGTACATTGCTATACACAGAATTCCAATCACTGAAGTCCTTGGAGAGTTTTTGACACACGATTTTCATTCTGTCGTTGACGATGTTAGAAGTTCACCCAAGACAGGTGGTAAACTAAAAATTAATAAAGTTGTTTTTGGAGTATTTCAGTGGACAAATGTAATGAAAAGTCATGGTTCTTTCTGTTCATGTTTTTAAGCATTGTACAGTTCAGTTGTCCTGTGTCTACAGACTACCACTTCATCTTCCAGAGTTCTCTTATCTCACAACAAAATCCCTTTCTGATGGAAAACATAAACTATTGTCAATATGTCCAGATGTTTTTTCAAACTGCTATGTATTTAGTGAGATATAATTTTATTGCACATTAATAGATTTGATGATAATGATGCCATAGTGGTGTCCGTTCAAGCGGTATACTTCCCTAATCAGAAGCCTATGTTCACATTTCTTAAAGTAATGGAAAGGCCATAATCTTTTTGTTTGCTCTGATATCCCCTAAAGCCATACCATAGTGCCTTTGTTGCACTTACAAAGAGACAATGCTAGAATCTTTTTGTGAAGAAGTGTGTTTACTCACTCACTCATACAGTCTGGAGCCAGTATAGCCTGGTGCCAACTTGCAGCCAGACAAAAGAATAAAGGAAGCATTGACAGGGACTAATTGGTCTCACCTGCAGACAGTGTCTTCTTCAGCAATTAGTATCTCCTATTCAGGGCTTTATGCAGAATAAAATTATTGCCAGTCACACATGTTTTGGTGGACACATGGATGTTAACTGTTAAGCCAGTTTATAAACTTTTAAATGTGTCTGATGGCCTGAAATGGACTACAAACACACACGTGACACCATTTTCACGTCATAAGTAACAATATCTATGGTTTTGGAAGATTTATTTTGCTCCTTAAGTTTTTTACCCATCCACCCATATTTCTACCTGTCCATATTCGTTTTTACCTATACAAATGATGGGTGGACGGGTCTCTACATAAAGCTATGCTCCTATTGAAACCTCCCTATTAGGTAAATGCCACATTGACATTGGACATTTAAAAAATAATAATCTATGAGTGTCAAGACATTCAATTTTTTTAGATCACAGAAAACTCTCTAATGGGATATCATTAATTTAAAATATTGTTTCAGTTACACAACAACGCCAAGTACAGAATCATTTCAAAACCAGAATCAATTATATTTACAGCATTTGTCTGTAATCATTTACAGTTACATAATTGACCCCAGCCCTGGATGACTCCAAGGAACAAGATCTGCCAGTGACCATTTCATAAAGAGCTTTTAAGAAAAATTCAACCTTAAACTAAATCCGTCATTAAATTAAATGAGTTTTTCAAAATGCTAATATCCATTGCCATATTACCAGGGACACAATTTCATTGACACACCAGTGACAATTTCCCGCTGGCGCGTCATGGTGTTGACAGTTTTCAGGTATTCAAGACCTCTGTTATGGATCAAAACGGACAAGTTTAAGAGCTCTTTACAATGTTAGTGAAATGGTCTCATGATGTCTGAACTTCCCAGTGGTAATGCCAGTAGCTGTGCCACTGCTCTGCATGCTGTGGTTTACTGATGGATGACAGCCATTTTTTCAGGTTGTTTTTTAAGTCCAGAGAATATGTTTTATGTGATACATGAAAAAGAAGCACATTTGTTGATTTCCACACATGTTGTACTGGGGCACTTCTGTTATTAGTCATGGCTGAGTGATCATGGACGGGCACTGAACCATTTCATCAATGGAGAATGGACAGTAGCTGCTGGACAACAAGACAGGCATACAGTTTCTAACCCTGCTACAGGTATGGAACAACAAATTTTGAACCATAGATGTTCTGAACAGTGAACACATCTTAAAACATTCAATTCAACGATTGCTTATTGTTCTGCTATAATGGAAACGTTGTGTTTATTATAATATATATATATATATATATATATATATAGCACTACAGATAAATCATTTACCCCTCGTGTGGGATATTTTATTTCCCCTGGCGTAGACACCAGATAGAAGGGACCACCGGCTTTTAGTTTCTCTTCCGAAAGACATACAAATGTGGGGTGAACAAAATGGCCTCCTAAGTTTCGAAACGCACGACCACTGCTCCCCACAATATATAATTATAGAATCATCAAATAATTATCAAACATTATCAAATAATTATCCCAGCTTTACAGTTACAGAAGTATAACTGATACATTGCGTATTGCTTTGTGTTTTAAGTGTTCACACGATATAATTATTTCTTCTTAATCTAATTGTTGCAGAAAAGGTTCATGCAACAGTTCTCAAGGGACAGGGGGAGGATGTACAAGCAGCAGTAACAGCCGCTGCTAAAGCATTTGTCAACTGGGGGAGGTTACCAGATCATGGAAGAGCCAAACATCTCTATAGGTAAGACAGAAGCAGATAGCACAACTCCTGTACTAATTTAAATGGAATTGTCTTTATGACATAACTATGAAATTGAAGTGCATGGCACCATTTTGATGAAGAATGCTGATAGATAGTTGAACCAATGGTTTCAAATTCATAGACAGTTTTTTTACAATGTGCTGAACTTGTTGCTATCCTATCAGAATTATGTGAATCTAAGTATCTATCAGTGGTGGGATGTAATAAAGTACATTTACTTTGTTACATTACTTAAGTAGTTTAAGTAGTTTTATTTTTATATACTTGTAACAAACTACTTTTTTGTTTACTTTCTTATTTTTTACTTCACATTTTTGGTGTTACTATAGTCTACCACCAATTTTAAATTACCCTTGACCCCTGATTGTGTAGTCATTGTTTGCTTTGCGCTCGGGCGGACATTATGGCATCAATCGAGTTTGATGCTGATCTATTATATAACTTGCTCTTGTTTTCCGAGATGTCCCAGCATGTGTTAAAACCCATGAAGAGTTTTTTTGATTAAGGTCAATTAAAGAGTAAATGTGGAGCAAAGCATTGTTTGTTTTGTGCAGACATCAATCATCAGTTGCATTTCCCTGCTGCCAGTCCTGGCTTCGCACATCTGTGTTTCTGTAAGACCATTGACAATGTAGGGAGTCAGTGGCTTGAAAATTGCAATCAAGATTCATTGATACTTCTTGTTTAGAAATCGGATAAATAGGTTGCATCTCAGTAGAAAAGATCAGTATAATGCTAGGCTGAAATGTCATGATGAATTGCATCGCAAATATTATGCGTAACACTTCGCCACGCAAAACATGCTACTGATGCATAAACTTAAAAGAATTCATCAACCGCCTATAAAATGGGGAGTCATAGTCATTTTGGCGTGGTAAATGCACGTTATAAATTGGTATTTTAACAATAACTGAAAGACGAAGGAAGTTGTGTCAATAATGAGCGTATTTATTAGGAAGTGAAGAGGGGCCATAAGTACCACGCTTGCTAAACAATTCTGTATAATTATGTTGGTCAGCAATGCAGATAGTATTATGACAGAGTTATATTTTGTGCATGCAGAAATTAACTAACAACGTAACCTGCCTGGCCGTGTGAAGGCATAATTATATTATCTAAATTAAGTTATCCTTTAAAGAGATGACGTGCAACGCCAAAGGAACGATTGATACCTACCAGTGATTCTGGCAATCCTGGCAAAAATGTTACTGTCATTCTGTGACATTCCATCGCATAAAAAATACCTATCTTATGCCATCATATTGTCAGCCAGCCTATGTCTATTATAAATTTAATTATGCATGAAGTGTCAATCTTGTGAGAGGCACACATCGAATGCTAGAAAGATCTTACTCCAGCTCAGTGCGGCACTGAACTGATGTAAGATCTTTCCAGCATTCGATACAACCACCCTCTGTAGTACGCAGAACATTTTATTGATGCAAGTAATATACTGTAGCGATCGACACATTATCTGTAACTGACTTCGTGACAGTTTCAGTGGAGCTGTAAAACTGGCATGGACGGGCAGGCTCGTGCAAAAAAAACCCAACATGGACGGCCCCGTCAGACGGACCCGTCCACAACAAATAACTACCCGTCCAAAAATGCAACTTTCTTATTTTGCCCGTCCAAATGACGGGTGGACGGGTCTCTAGGTGAAGCCATGTGTCAGTGCCATTCTATGATATATAATGCCCCATGTTTCAGCAGTAAACCAATATCTTCTTGTAGCATCGCAAGACACGTCCAGAAGCACCAGAAGTCTCCTGAGTGTTGTAGAGAGCATGGAGAGTGGTAAACCAGCCAGAGAGAGTCGGGAGGTTGACACGCCCGCTCTAGTGCGACACTTCTACCACTACGCTGGCTGGGCACAACTGATGACCTCGGAACTGAACGGCTCAACACCTCTCGGTAAGGGTTCTAGTGAAACAGTAAAGATACTGTATTATCTCGAATAGACATGCAGTGTTTGAGTGGAAGGACCTGATTTTTCATAAGACATAAGGAACACAACTTATCAGTGGTGGATGAAGACACTGATAGATCAATCTAATTAAAAAGGTAAATATATGATATTCATTTATATAGCTTTGAATTTTGAATCGAATAACGGAAAAAGGTTCGAATATTCAAACTTTTGAATACGAATAATATTTTTGTCCCATCCTTACTGCTTATGTGCCGTACACTTTGCTCACAGGCAGACTTCTTCAATTGAATACTATCTTGACTTCTCTTTGAAGCAACAAGCCACGCAAAAAAAATGCATAAAGAATATTTGTGCACATATATGCACCACTGAACTTAGTGAACTGGAACAATGTATAGCAAATATACGAACATCAAGCAGTTTTCTCATTGAGTAGTTTATTGCACTTTATGTACTACACTGCATTATTCCAATTAGAGTGATTAATATTTTGCTGCTTACTGTCGATGTTTGCCATTTCGTGGCTTTTTATTTTATTGCAAAATCATGTTAATCAGTAAGTTATAACTATTGTAGCGTCCTGACCGCCAATAAATGTTTTATCGAAACAGAACTGACTTTGTAATGTTAAACGTTGAATGTTTATACGAATCCCGACGCTGTCACTCAAATTGCCGCGAGTGACACCCACCCTTTGACCTTTACCAACTGGGAGCCTGCACCTGGCTGGGTGTGGCGTTAGTGGCGTCAACTTGTGTTCACGTGATACTGCATCGCGTGATCATGCATTTCCTTCTGGGCTTTTAGCCACGCCTACAACGGTTTCGAAAACGCCTCGTGGTCGATGTGTACACAGAGTTAAGCGCCATTACTGCGTCTATTTTCAACCCCTAAATGGTACATGAAAACATATTTTGACTGTCTTTACGGTATAATTTATACCGTATAATATGATTTTGCAATAAAAAGCCTCGAACGGACCATGTTGCTTTAAAACAGTTTGCCTGTTTATGGTTACACATAATTTGTATTACTACAATGTATTCTGTGCCAACACAATGGTAAGTGACGTTATTCTAGCATGTGGAGGCCATCTTCTGTCCTAGGTTGTGTACTGGTCATTCCATCGTCCAGCTGTCCACTCCTGTCCCTGGCTTGCTCAGTGGCTCCGGCTCTGGCCATGGGTAACGTGGTCATTGTGAAGCCAGCTCTACAGACCCCCCTCGCAGCGTTACTCTTCGCCGAGATCTGTACCGAGGCTGGCCTGCCACCTGGTGTCATTAATGTTGTCACCGGAGATGATGCATTTGAAGAAGAGCTTGCTGTGAATGCCGTTGTGAAGTCGGTGACATTCACAGGCACAACTGAGGTGTGTTGGTAATGTCGCAGCCGCAGTGGGTTCCACTGCAGGCTTGGTTAGTTCAAAGTGTTATATAAAACATTTGCATTTTCTTTCATAGTACAGTATACTGTACAGGCCTTGACATTAAGCTTTTGTATCCACTGGCCCGGGGGCCAGTAGATTTGTAAAGCTACTGGCCCCCCAAAAAGTTACTGGCCCGAATATTGTAAGTTTTGACAGGAGTGACATCATGAAGCCTTTCTGAAGCTCTTATGTTGCATGTTTTTTAAATGTTAATTTTTCAGATTAATATAAAATCTGAGGCAACTTTCACACTTTACATTTTTAGCACATTTATTTATAGACTGTTACATGGATTACTATATATTTCGAGAAATTACATATCAGCCTTAATGACTACAGTCAACGCCTTCTGTCAGTGTTGTGTCTCTTCTACATATCACACAATAAAGTCAGTTTAAATTCGAAAAATAATATAAAAGTACAATATTATTTATTACAGCCTGCACTGTAGGCCATTTTATGAGCTGGGACATTATAAAAACAAACTTTTTTCATATTTAATATTAAAATTGATTTACTCATTGACACTTTCTATTAATAGTTCGTTTTGCATAATTGCATTGAGACTAAAGCAAAGTCGGCGAAGTCGAATTCATGACTTTGACTGTTTTGACAGGTATACGGGGGGCTTGGGGCTTGAAACTATAGCTGTCTGTCATGAAAAACATTTCTAAGTTTTGGTTGTGCCTGAAAACTGTTACTGCAGAATCAGGCATACGTGATACCATGATAAATTAGCATTAGCACGCAGATAACCCGTGCCCCATTTAATGACAAGCTAGCCTAAGACTATGTAAACAGTGCATCGGTGAGCGAGGCCGAGGCCCACGAGCGCCGGTGACAGTGTGAACGCTGTCAAAAACACTTGCCCTCTTTCTTCCAAGATTGTTTTACAAAATCCACCGCTGCAGGAGTGGTCTTTTACAACATTGTCAAACGTTTGACAATATAACAAATTGCGTAGATGTCTTTCAATTACGGAATGTGCACTAGCGTTTTATCATTCACGCAGACAACAATGACATCGGATACCAACCATAGCCAACGGCAACGTGTAACACAATCGCTGATTGGGTGAATAATGAGTGATTCCCGCCATTTGCCAATCATGCGGGCGTTTACAAAATATGACTTCCACAGTGCATGGACATCGTTGTGTACGCATGACAACATTTTATACACAATTATGTAATAAGTCATAGATAAAATGTAACAAAACGAACGTTAATAAATAGACTAATGTTATTAAGGTAGTTCTATGTTTCTGTGACGGGTCAGTTTACGGAAACATCGACGGTGGTCAGTAGGGGATTGAAACCACCGGCCCACCTGAATTTAAAAACCGGTGGCCCAAACTGGCTTTAAAACACTGAACATAGTGTAACACTAATATACTATTATTGACTAGTGGGTGAGTTAATGATGGACTGTGTTTGTCCTGCCAGCGTGGTAGGACACTCCGTCGTCTGTTGGCCGGGTCAGGGAAGAAACTGTCCTTGCAACTGAGTGGGAAGTCTGCAGCCATTGTCTTTGATTCTGCTGATGTTGACAGCGCCATTGAGGGCGTGACGGAGTCCCTGTGTTTCAGTCAGGGCCAGGTAGGTTTCTGTTCCTTATTACTTAGTAACTACTTCCCATTGAGTACGCAGTTTTAATAATATTAATAATGCACATATATACATTTCTTTATCTAGTTCTATGTGTTCTATGTCACAATGTTACTTGCTTTATTGCAGGACAACACAAATATGTGCATGATACGTGGTATAATTCACAATGGCCTACTCTGCAGATTTGAAATAAACCACATGATCATGTTGAATAAAATGTTGTTATTTAGGCAGAAACTGTATACAGGATAATCTCTCTTTCAGCACTCAGTTCGTTTTCCTCAATACAATTAACAGACTAGTAAACATGAGGTTATCGTTAGCATTGGTTATTCACATACACGATCCAATTTTAAAACTTATTTTTCTTGGAAGATCCCTTTGCAAAAATGTATTCGTTTTTGTCAAACCAGAAAGTACTGTAGATATTTCAAAGAGTGTTTTTGTATGCGAAATAACAAAATAATACAAATTACCTTTTCACAATTTTGCTACTAATACAAATTATACAATACAAAATGGTGTCTGTCAGATTATTTACTTTCAGGTTTCTGTGCTTTATTACTTACAATTAAATATGCAGTTTTAATCATCCACAGGCTGACTCATAAATTATCACAGACTTACTCATAAGTTATCATACTTCATTAATATTGATCCATTAGGTGGCGTGGGCTATGTCGCGACTGTTGGTTCAAGAGACGATCTTTGAGTCATTTATGAGCAAGTTGAAGACGAGGCTGAAGAGACTTCGTGTTGGAGACGGCCTGGACAAGACGTGTGACATTGGGGCCTTGGTCAGTCAAGATGACCGACTCAGACTTGCAGCATTCGTCGATGACGCACGCAGCCAGGGAGCCGAGGTGGGGGCAGTAGCAGTTTCTCTCACCCAGTGTCACTCTTAAAATCAAGCTCTTTCATGTAAACAACTTCCATATTTTCTCTCAATGCTCACGCCAGCAAGACACTACAGACAGCTCCAGTTATCAAGCTTCAAATTGACGTGCAGGCCCCAGAGTCTAGACAAAGGTGGGAACTCGAGCTTTCTCAGTTGCCGCGCCGACTCTGTGGAACACACTTCCTGACAGCACTAAATCAGCAGAAAACATTATTTAATTTCGTCATCACTTTAAAACGTACCTGTTTAATCTCACCTATTTACCCTAGCTTCTTAGTGGACTCATCCAATTGATAATGACCTTTACACTGCCGTTGACAACAAGAATGCTTAATCCACTGGTTTTGTTGTGCCACTGAGCTCAGATTCTGAGGATATTGCCACCATATAAATTATACATTATTATTGGTGGATAATACAGCTGGGTCCAGTATGCCATTAACTGGTATTTTTTTTACAGTTTTGAAACATTTTTACTCATCAAAACCTGTATTGCATAAAGTTAGGGTTAGATATTTCATTACCAACTAATGATACATTTGAATCTTCCGTAACTACATAAAACTCATAAAAAATCACAAAAAGACAATAGATTCAACACAACTAGTGACCAAAAAAACACAAGTCCGGAAAAGAAGATGACACGTTGATTAATGGCGTTTGTGTTCCATCAAGCCACTGTGTGGCGCCACTGTTACATAACCAAGCATTTCTTACTGTTTTAAAGAATATGCACTGGAAGAAAGTGCAAAGCATTCGAAATACCATATACAACATAGTACAAACTGTGTACTGTACAAAGCCATATGTTGCACTGCTCTAGAGGATATGCTATATTATGTGCAATGAATTATCTGCTGAATTATGGTTTTTATCGCAAAACATAATCAGCACCGTCTTGGCAATGCCGCAAGTTGTATAAATTAAGCCAGTGAAGGAATTGCCTTTCAGCTTGTGTACAAGATATCTATTCTAATGTAATGACTGTTATATTGAAAATATAGAAAAGACTGTTAATTTTAGCAAACTTTGCAGTATGTGTCTGGCTGGAAGTTGCAGTAGTTTCATATATTCTGACAGAAAGCTGTGTTGAATAAAAAGCTGCTTTTCTGTGCAGAATGAGTGCAGCTGAAATTATGTTTTCTAGTTATAAAACAATCTACATAATATGCCAATGATATTTTAAAAATGGCAATCTCTCTGTTTTCAGGTGTTTCAACCAGACGTACAAGCTGCCCCAGAAAGGTTGTTTTTACCCCCCAACTTTAATTACCAATGTTCACACAGCATCGAATGTTTCATTTGAGGCGGTAAGTTGAAATAATTATTATCTTGTGCTATACTCCAAATAAGGAAGTAACACATTAGTTCTATTTAGGTAGTAAAACTGAAAAAAAAATCTGTTGCTATTGTTATTATAATAATTCGTGTAATTTTACTTATATAAAGTAGAAGTGTTTAAAATATTGAATGGTTACAAAAATATTGATTGAAATATTTTTTTTGGTTCAGGAAAATAGGACTAGAGGACATGAAGTTACATTAGCAAAGGAGCAGTGTAGTTAGAAAGATAGATGTTAGTAAATGAATGGAACAGATTATATGCTGATTGTATAGGTGGTAGTAGTGTTAATATGTATAAAAATAAACTAGACACACCTCAGAATGTTGAATGCTAAATGAGTCGTATTGATGTCACCCGGTTGAATTGTTCTTGTAGTGTATACATCTGGAAATTCATTTGCATTTTGTTGAGACCATCCCATATATTTTAGTTGTGATCATGAGTTGTAAAATGCATATCCTTTTTAAGGACAATAAAGTAAAGTGAAAGTGAAAGTGTGAAGGGCAGGATACAATTAAATAGGTTGGACTCTTGATAAGCCAATTAAAAGGGCTTCCTTGTCCATCTGCCATCTAGAGTTAATTCTAGGTGGCAAATCTTGTTAAATCATGTTAAATGTGACGTACAGCTTTGAGTAATATTTAAAGCGACATGGTCCATTCGTGGCTTTTTATTTTTATTGCAAAATCATGTTATATGGTATAAATTATACCTATTATAGCGTAAATACAGTCAAAAAATGTTTTCATGTACAATTTAGGGGTTGAAAATAGATGCATTAAGGGCGCTTAAATCTGTGTACACATCGACCACGAGGCGTTTTCGAAACAGTTGTAGGCGTGACTAAATCCCAGAAGGAAATGCATGATCATGCGATGCAGTATCACGTGAACACAAGTTGACGCAACTTATACTGATTAACATGATTTTGCAATAAAAACCCACAAACTGATCATGTCGCTTTAAAAGACTGCGTTGTTATTTCAGGTGCCAGGCCCACTTGTGGTGGCGATGTCTTTCCGCACTGCTAAAGAGGCCATAGCCCTTAGCAATGCGTCTAAGTATGGTCTGGCGGCAAGCATTTGGACGGAGATCTTGAGCCTCGGTCTGGAGGTTGCCATGGCGATCAAGGTCGGCACTGTGTGGCTGAATGGCTACAACATGTGTGATGCAGCGGCTGGGATGGGCGGATGTCGACAGAGTGGGTTTGGGAGAGACGGAGGGAAGGAAGTGAGTTACTTCTTGATGTATAGTCTCAAGTAAGGTCACTCGACCCAGATGATAATAAATGGTAAAGTTTTATTCGCCATTTTCAACATGCAATGAGCATTTCATGCCAAATAGGAATGTGTTGTCGTGTTTTAGTGCCTATATACAGTAAATGAGATACAACAAATAAATATTATAAATTTATATATATATATATATATATATATATATATATATATATATATATATGTAATGTCCTTAAATACAAAAAATTATACTTAACATTTTTTATTTTGATGTAATAAATAAATATATAAATAATTGATCTAAGATGTTTAAAATGATAAATTATGTATTTACAAATATTGTGTTAAGCTAATAAGTTAATATTATGTATCTAAAATGTCCTTTAATATGATAAACATTCTACTTAAAATTATTATGTTAAGCTATGATTTCACAGTAAAAGAAGATTTCATGTTAAACACTATTGATATCTTGCATTCAAGATATATTTAATGCTTGCTTGTTTCAAATTTCCGGAATAGAATTTCACAGAGTTGTTGTTTTTTCAGAGTAACATGGCCATACCCATTTTATACTACTACTAGTAATAGTAATAAGGTAACTTATGTTGTGATTAAATCCTTAGTAACCGAGCTCAGAGGTGCATCGACACAAAATGGGTAAAGTTTTAAATAGAAACATTTCAATAAAATATACATTTTCGTGTATACAATGACCTGAAAACTCCAAATTTTCACGTCAGCAAGGAAAGTGCTTTATGCATGCACATATTAAAATGACAGCACCAAGATGGCTGTAAAAAAACATGGCATAACTTTACCATTTTAATGTGTGTGTGTGTGTGTGTGTGTGTGTGTGTGTGTGTGTGTGTGTGTGTGTGTGTGTGTGTGTTGTTGTTGTTGTTGTTGTTGTTGTTGTTGTTGTGTTGTGTTGTGTTGTGTTGTGTTGTGTTGTGTGTGTTGTGTTGTGTTGTGTGTGTGTGTTGTGTTGTGTTGTGTGTGTGTGTGTGTGTGTGTGTGTGTGTGTGTGTGTGTGTGTGTGTGTGTGTGTGTGTGTGTGTGTGTGTGTGTGTGTGTTGTGTTGTGTTGTGTGTGTTGTGTGTTGTGGTTGTGTGTGTGTTGTGTGTGTTGTGTTGTGTTGTGTTGTGTGTGTGTTGTGTTGTGTTGTGTGTGTGTGTGTGTGTGTGTTGTGTTGTGTTGTGTTGTGTTGTGTTGTGTTGTGTGTTGTGTGTGTGTGTTGTGTGTGTGTTGTGTTGTGTTGTGTTGTGTGTGTTGTGTTGTGTGTGTGTGTTGTGTTGTGTGTGTGTTGTGTGTGTGTGTGTGTGTGTGTGTGTGTGTGTGTGTGTGTGTGTGTGTGTGTGTGTGTGTGTGTGTGTGTGTGTGTGTGTGTGTGTGTGTGTGTGTGTGTGTGTGTGTGTGTGTGTGTGTGTGTGTGTGTTGTGTGTGTGTGTAAATGTGTATATCGGTGCGTTGTGATTTCAGCTATTTTTTGCAACTTTTAACTTGGCATGAAAGTAACACTGCTACACAACGAGACAGATGAGCACCTGACAACAGATTTTAAAATCACCACAACCAACCATAAAACTAAATAACTGGAATTTATTTATAACTGCAATATACTAAAATGTTACACTAGTAAAATGCAGCGAATTCACCATGAGCCTAAATCACCATTGTTCGTCTCTAAACTGTGGAAGTTTATACAAAGTAACACATTCTTACAGGGGCTGTACCAGTACGTCCGTCCTGCATGGCAGGAGACGGTGGCGACCCCTGCAGTAGAATCGGTTGACTACACAAAGTTCGGTGCATCGCCTCCCAACAATGCAGCCATCACTAAGGATGTTAGCAATGCAGACGACAAGCCCAGGTATAACATGACACACAGACGTGTCATCAGTTATGACATTTATGCCACAGGCAAATAACATTGTGTCCACTTGCAAGATGTTTGCACATTTCTCACTGATGTTCGTAATGTCGAAGCGATTCCACTTTTCTTGTATTTCAGGTAAAATAATTGACGAATTATCATATTTTAATTATCCTGCATGCCCACATATAAGATAGTAGTGTTTTTAAAATATAACATTTTGTTTTATTTTAATGTTAAAAATGCTTGTTACAGGAGGAGTCTAACTGAGGGGTTGGCAGCCATCTTATTTTGTATTTTCATTAGCCCAACTCACAATTGTAGTAATAATTACTATGTGTTTTCTGTCTGGGTGTGTGCCCGTGTTAGGCTGTTCTTGCTGTATGGCTGATTTTACACAGATAACAGTTATATTATGTTACAAAATCGTGTTTCTTGAAGACACACAGGCAAAAATGGTCCATAGACCTAGACCATTTGGTTCACTTCATGCTTTGGCTGTGTCCATGGTTTATATATGGGTGGGATACAAGGAATGGGGCTTTGATGGTGATGACAAGGAAGTAGATACCCCCCCCCCATGACAGCTCCTGAATGTGACACCGCATACACACTGGCTTGGTAACAGTCATGTTGAGGCACTCAAGGTGTTAGAATTGGTCTAAATGAACCACATACCTAGGGGTATATGTTATCCAGGCTGTATCCTCCATGAATCAAGAACGTAGTTGGTGCGATCCCATAACACAAAATTACACTTTCAAAGGTCTAAAGTTAAGTAATCTTAAATCAAACCAGCTGGTAGTTCACAGAAACCGGTTGAAATTATCACTAATAATACTGGTTTTCTGGAAACAGCATATATTAATATTTATTGTTACTGAAAATATGTTTAATAGACAAAGAAGACATGCACCCTTAATTGTCCTGTATTTAGGTGACTTGACTGGCTGCACTGATCATGTGACCTGACCTATATGCCCATATAAGGCAATCTGTGATTCCATAAGTACACCTCCTGTTGTAGGGTGGACAAGACGTACAAGTTGTACTACGGGGGTGGACAGAAGCGCCCTGACTCCCAGAGCGTGCGGGCCGTGGAAGGGAAGGGTGGCAAGGTGCTGGGACACATATCAGAGGGAAGTAGGAAGGACATTCGCAATGCTGTGGAGGCGGCTAACAAGGCAGCGCCAGGGTAGGTCTGATACTCTCGTGTCTAGTGTACAATAATCATAGTCGATATATGAATGATTATTTAACAAGATTTAACAAGATTGCCACCTAGAGATTCAACTCTAGATGGCAGGTGGACTAGGAAGCCATTTGGCTTATCGAGAGTCCAACCTATCTATCTAAGTATACCCCGCCCTTCTTAGGTATATGTCGATTTTATTTTTAAATATATTAACACTGCTAGCACCTACACAATCAGCTGATAATTTGTTTCATTCGTTTACTGTTCTTTGTGAAAATGAAAATTTTCTAATATCTATCTAATGCTTCTTTGCTAATGTAACTCCATGTCCTCTGTCCTTCTTCTTCCGTGTAAAAAAATATTTCTGCAATATTTTCATATCCATTCAATTTTTTAAACACCTCAATCTGATCTCCCTCAATCTTCTGGTTTCTAGTGTTGTTAAGCCACATTTTTTTAGAGCATTTCATAACTAATATTCCGAGTTTTTGGTATATTTTGGTTGCTCCCCTTTTGTACTCTTTCTAGCATATCAATATCCTTTTTGCGATATGGCCTCCATGCTTGTATACAATATTCTAAGTGAGGCCTAATATTGTTTTATACAGCGGTATTATTAGTTCTTTTTCTTTGAACTATATTTCGCCTAATTAACCAAGAATTTGGTTTCCCTTCGCTGCTGCAATTCCACACTGCTCTGATACCTTCATGTCAGCACTAATAGTTAACCTAAGTCCTTTTCCTTTAAGGTAGTATTTAGTACAGTATCACCCATTGTATATTGTGCATCTTCATTCCCATGTCCTGTGTGAAGGCATTAATTTCCAAAATTCCTTTTGCCACTTCTCAGACCATTCTATAACTTATTAAGATCATCTTGTAAATGCTGTCTATCTGCATCATTTTTAATTTTCCTAAACACTTTTGTTGCCCCAAAATTAACCCCTTGCTTGTTATGTCATCATCCAAATCATTGATATATAAAGAAAAAAATAGGTCCCAGTACTGATCCCTGGGGACTCCACTAAAAACCCCTTTCCAGTTTGAAACCCCCCCATCAATACTACTCTTTGTCTTCTACCAATAAGCCTTTTTTCTATCCAGTTGATCATTCCATTTCCTATGCCAGGGGCCTTTAGTTTAAGTAGTAGTCTTTGGTGTGGCACTTTGTCAAAGGTTTTTTTAAAATCTAAGTAGATTATATCTACTGGTGACCCCCATCTAGCCACTTTGTGACATCTTCCAAAAACATAACATATTTGTTAAGCATGACCTGTTTTTAAAAAACCCATGTTGAGATGGGTTTATCAATTTATTTTTAACAAGAAAATCAACCAGGTGATCTTTAATTAATCTTTCTAATATTTTGCAAATCACCATGTTAAACTCACTGGTCTATAGTTCTCTGATTTGCTCAAACCTTTTTTAAATAATGGTATAATGTTTGCTTCTTTCCATTCAAACGGAATATTCCCTCCTCTAATGACAAATTGAACACTGTTGCAAGGGTATGCTGATTTGTTCTACAATTTCAATAGTAATTTGGGAGGAATCCATCCACTCCGGTGTTATTATCCTTCATATCTCTTATTTTCATAGCTACCATTGTTGGGGTTACAATTAGTTGTCCTAAATAGTCAAACTTTCCTTCGAACTTAGTCTCAAGTACTGGTAATATACTAATATCTTCCCTGGTAAACACCGAACTAAAGTACTCATTTAGGTTTTCTGCCATTAAGAATCCCTCTGTATTATGTTTCCATCACTACCTTCTAGAGGACGACCTTGTCCTGAACTTTTGTTTACTTCGAACATACGCATAAAAACTCTTGCTGTCATGTTTTATATTAAAAGTGTGTGTGTGTGTGTGTGTGTGTGTGTGTGTGTGTGTGTGTGTGTGTGTGTGTGTGTGTGTGTGTGTGTGTGTGTGTGTGTGTGTGTATGTCGTGTGTGTGTGTGTGTGTGTGATGTGTGTGTGTGTGTGTGTGTGTGTGTGTGTGTGTGTGTGTGTGTGTGTGTGTGTGTAAGAACACAGATGATATCGGTGCGTTGTGATTTCAGCTAACTGCTACACAACGAGACAGATGAGCACCTGACAACAGATTTTAAAATCACCACAACCAACCATAAAACTAAATAACTGGTGCAATATACTAAAATGTTACACTAGTAAAATGCAGCGAATTCACCATGAGCCTAAATCACCATTGTTCGTCTCTAAACTGTGGAAGTTTATACAAAGTAACACATTCTTACAGGGGCTGTACCAGTACGTCCGTCCTGCATGGCAGGAGACGGTGGCGACCCCTGCAGTAGAATCGGTTGACTACACAAAGTTCGGTGCATCGCCTCCCAACAATGCAGCCATCACTAAGGATGTTAGCAATGCAGACGACAAGCCCAGGTATAACATGGTATTCATTAGCCACAACTCACAATTGTAGTAATAATTACTATGTTTTTTCTGTCTGGGTGTGTGCCCGTGTTAGGCTGTTCTTGCTGTATGGCTGATTTTACACAGATAACAGTTATATTATGTTACAAAATCGTGTTTCTTGAAGACACACAGGCAAAAATGGTCCATAGACCTAGACCATTTGGTTCACTTCATGCTTTGGCTGTGTCCATGGTTTATATATGGTTGGGATACAAGGAATGGGGCTTTGATGGTGATGACAAGGAAGTAGATACCCCCCATGACAGCTCCTGAATGTGACACAGCATACACACTGGCTTGGTAACAGTCATGTTGAGACACTCAAGGTGTTAGAATTGGTCTAAATGAACTACATACCTAGGGGTACGTGTTATCCAGGCTGTATCCTCCATGAATCAAGAACGTAGTTGGTGCGATCCCATAACACAAAATCACACTTTCAAAGGTCTAAAGTTAAGTAATCTTAAATCAAACCAGCTGGTAGTTCACAGAAACTGGTTGAAATTATCACTAATAATACTGGTTTTCTGGAAACAGCATATATTAATATTTATTGTTACTGAAAATATGTTTAATAGACATAAAGAAGACATGCACCCTTAATTGTCCTGTATTTAGGTGACTTGACTGGTTGCACTGATCATGTGACCTGACCTATATGCCCATATAAGGCAATCTGTGATTCCATAAGTACACCTCCTGTTGTAGGGTGGACAAGACGTACAAGTTGTACTACGGAGGTGGACAGAAGCGCCCTGACTCCCAGAGCGTGCGGGCCGTGGAAGGGAAGGGTGGCAAGGTGCTGGGACACATATCAGAGGGAAGTAGGAAGGACATTCGCAATGCTGTGGAGGCGGCTAACAAGGCAGCGCCAGGGTAGGTCTGATACTCTCGTGTCCAGTGTACAATAATCATAGTCGATATATGAATGATTATGGTGCAAAGTGATAAACGCCATTTGTAAATTTCACCCAGGGACCGGTTTTATTAAGTGGCGTAACTTTACGAGCAATTATGCGGTCTACGGGTCGCAGCTAACAGTGACTATTCAGTGTAACCTACAGTCAGTTTTATGAGACAAATTTGTATAGGAAATGACAAGCTAAGGTGATTGTAAAGGGTAACCAGTGTAAACATTAAAAATATTAAGTTGAGAGTGGGCGTGTCGGGAGCATCAACGAACTTGGGGAGCATCACGTAAATATTTCAACTGGCATAAAGTTACTAAATACATGGAGCAGCCTAAGTGCAACTACGGAGCAGACTCGTGAAACACAACTAGCGTAACTTTACAACGTTTTAGGTTTTCGATGAGTTATCGCCGGGTACGACGTCATAAGCAGGCTTTATGAAACCGGCCGCAGTTCAGGACGGAAACAGTTGGAGAGAGACTAGGCACTTCATGGCTATGCTTTAACATCACGTCTTGTAGGATAGACCCGCAGCAAATATTTAAGATTTTGCTACCATTCTCAATTATTATGGATTCTTAAAATACAAAACATCTTTTATACAAGTTTCAAAAAGACACTTTTGAGATGAAACACAAAAGTGACATTTTCTTGAAATGAAGACGATATATATATATCGTGTTTTGCTCTGAAAGCCTTTATATTAATAAATGTGCTAACTTAGAGGCACTGTAAGTGCATCCCTCCCAGGTGTGCATCCCTGGCTTCATTGATCCATCTGGCATCCATTTAAGGAAAACAGCGATTTTTATTTAGTGTTATTTACGCATTTGCGATACGCTGTGACTTTCTAGGGCTTTCTCCACATTGAGAAATTGGCGTAGTGAATCACGCTTTAGAAGTCTGGGAATGAGTTGTAAAACATGCTGATAATAAAAGTGATGATAAGTTATGCCCTCTGTTGCTCCGTGGGTCTGTGAGAGGTACTAACTATATGTGACGTGTTCTAAAGAAATGAGTCGTTGTCATAAAACATTTAAATTGAGTTGAATTGAAGATGTATTAATCTTTCCAACGGTGTAAAACTTATGGACATATCTTACACACAGCCAAAGTCATTGGACGTTGAACATGCCTAGGGTAGAAAGTTTAAAACGGAGAAAAACGCATTTGAAGTTCGCGGTCACAGTCGAGTACATTGTCGATCCAGAATCGGCCGTTTTGCTTCTATTACTCCATTCAAAATAAACTTCCAAGGCATGTTCGCTGTCGAAGATATATCATGTTAACTGTTTACTGAAATTATTACAACATAATCCGAGTATTTAGCAATGTTTTGTAGCAGCGACCCGATTGATTCCACGTTGTTTACGGCAAGGAGAGCGCACTGCACCTGCGCGCACAGCTCTAAGCCAATCAGGGGCCCGCTGTCAGCTTCTCACGGTGTCTAGTGACGTTTGTTCACAGATAGGCCTCTCGCATTACGCGCTGCTATTGGCTTACACTGATGTCAGTGGGGATTTCTACTACAAGAATCCGAAAGAGGGCGTCCAGGGCTTTCTTGGAGTACCAAATAAGTCCACCATGCGTTGATGGAAACCCCAAAGAATGCGACATGAACTAGTGCGATTTATCGTTTCTGTTTTACGAAATTCATGCGTGAAATGTTACATAGTATGTCTAAAAAGGCTATAAAATCTACTAAATAATAATATAAACGAGAAATAAGCATTGCCAATTGACAAAACAGATACTAAAGTATACTTTGGTGACAAAAAGTCAAAATCGTCGAAATTCATCGTTGCATGTTTATGCGGTGTTTTCTCGAAATCAAGTTCGCTGACCTACGACTCATTTCGTTAGAACACTTCACATATACTGCTGACTTATATGTCAAGAGAAAAACTTTAAAAGGGTGTACAGAGTGACTGCAGAGTGGGAAGTGTGGTAATGGGGACAATTTGTCTGATGTCTAGAGGTCTGTGAATGTGTGTGTCTGTATTTTAAGATGTACAAACAGACTAGGGAGTTAGATCCACGCTGTTCATCGAAACTCGGTTTGCTGCAGGTCAGACACTACGATTCACAATGTTCACACAATGTCAGCTTGACAGCAGACTCACAACATTCACACACACTCTTCAGTTCAACATTGGAAAACACGATTCACGATGTTCACAGACACACCTTTGTAGATGAGTCGGGTCGAAGATTCACACTGTTCACAGACGTCTTGTTTGCTGCAGTTGGGGCAAGAAACCGGGTCACAACCGTGCACAGATCTTGTTCTACGTTGCGGAGAATCTTGACACTCGACGGGCAGAGTTTGCCTCCCAGCTGATGGTGTGTACAGACTGTACCCTTGAGGAGGGTCAGCGTCAAGTTGACCTCTCTGTCCAGAGGCTCTTCCACTGGGCAGCCTACTGTGATAAACATGGCGGCAGTGTACAGGTGAGCATATGCTTGTTAGGCAAACTCATATATTATTGCAAAGATATGGTGAAGAAATGTCATTCATTATTCCAGGGACAACCGGTATTTCAAGAATTTGTGTTATAAAAACAAGTTACAAATTTTGTTTGAAAAATATACCGGAAAGCGAAGGTATTTGTAGTTAAGTATTTTGATGTATATTTGGAAGTTCAGTTATGAATCCGACTGAATTTGAGAACAGTTGACATTATAAATTGTAGACACAAATATTTAACACGTATAAACCGTATGAGTATATTTTATGAGGGAGTTTGTCTGATTATATATGATGATGCTAATCATGAAAAAGCATGTTATGTTTCCAATTTAATTTTCCACGAGACCCATTGTTTGGTGTTTCCAGGAGACACCACTGTGTGGCGCCACTGTGAAGTTGCACGAGCCAGTTGGAGTTGTGGGTATAATCTGCCCACAGGTTGCGCCACTGCTTGGCTTCGTGTCGCTGTTTGCCCCGGCAGTTGCCCGCGGCAACTGCGTGGTGATTGTTCCAAGCATGTCGTGTCCTCTTCCTGCTTTGGACTTGTATCAGGTAAATCTGTGTATTAATACATTAACTTTGAAGGGTTGTAAATTATTCTATCTTCTCTCATATAGCGGTGTCTACTCAACACTTTGTGTTTTAATTATGGTTCCATGAACTATTGGCAGAGTCAGCCAAATTTAAATTCCTTGTGCATAATTAAGCACCCTAAGATACTAAGAAACTTGAAATAGTCTGAGCTCTGAGAACTAATGATCGATGGCGGACGGCACATGCAGAGTGATGCCATAAGTCTGGTGGACCTTCGGCCCAAAAGACCTATAAAGCAGTTTTAAATTGTTTAGTTATTGATCACATCCCGTCTAACTCTTGACTGGAGTTATGGTAAAACTACTTTCTGCTGCACGCAATATCATAAATTAGTCACACAGAAATTTAACAGGCATGAAAGTTTAAATGTATTGTATTAGGTAAAACACAATAAATATTTGAGATCAGGATCAGGCCCTACTTGCAAAATATAAACATTGCGATACTAAATGTCATGGTGCACACGTATTGATCACTGGCGTTATTTCAATTAGTCTCTATTGCACTAGAATCTGAATGGTGGTTTTATAATAACATAAATAATAGCTGTAAAACTTCTATAGCGCCTTTATCCTTAAAAGTTCTAGCTCAAAGGCGCAACAAACAAAATCATTTGGCTAGTCATAGGCAAAATTATTTGGCGAGTCACAGGCAAAAGTTGTCATTGGAGCATGGAACCGCCAAAAATTTATGGTGGAAAAGCAATTTCAAACAAATATGTTTTCAGTTTTTGACGAAACGGTTTATAGTTTCAGAAGATTTAATCGTAATAAGGAAGATTGATTCCAAATTGTTGGCGCAGCCACAGAGAAAGCACGTTTGCCAATATTCAGCTTAGTTTCAGGAACAAAAATTAGTTACTTGAAATAGTTATAAAATGTGTACTAGGTACTCACTTTTGAAAATGTTAACTATTTTGCTTAATAACCTACATTGAGGTCATCACTGATTGGTTGACCAGTATCATCAAGTGTCAACATCTTAAAGCGACATGATCAGTTTGTGGCTTTTTATTTTTATTGCAAAGTCATGTTAATCAGTATAAGTTATAACTATTGTAGTGTCCTGACCGCCAATAAATGTTTTATCGAAACAGAACTGACTTCGTAATGTTAAACGTCGAATGTTTATTAGAATCCCGACGCTGTCACTCAAATCGCCGCGAGTGACACCCACCCTTTGACCTTTACCAACTGGGAGCCGTGCACCTGGCTGGGTGTGGCGTTAGTGGCGTCAACTTATGTTGACGTGATACTGCATCATGTGATCATGCATTTCCTTCTGGGCTTTTAGCCACGCCTACAACGGTTTCGAAAATGCCTCGTGGTCGATGTGTACACAGAGTTAAGCGCCCTTACTGCGTCTATTTTCAACCCCTAAATGGTACATGAAAACATATTTTGACTGTCTTTACGCTATAATAGGTATAATTTATACCGTATAACATGATTTTGCAATAAAAATCAAAAGCCACGAACAGACCATGTCGCTTTAAAGCCTGCATTTCATGCTTTCAGGTGTTCGACACATCAGACGTACCTGCGGGCGTCATCAACATCATTACAGGTGACAGGGCCCACCTCACAAAACACCTAGCAGAGCACCATGACGTTCAGGCGGTGTGGTATTTCGGTTCGCGAGTCGGGTCAAAATTTGTCGAGTCGGCGGCGGCAGAAAACATGAAACGCACCTGGGTGAATTATGGGATGGAACGCAACTGGGAGGACCGCCAGGAGGGACAGGGGGAGGAGTTTCTCCGTCACGCTGTGCATGTGAAAAACGTCTGGATGCCGATGGGAGAGATCTTTGCCAATTGATAAGATCTCTGAAAAACACTGCCATTGTAGCATTTACATTCTTAATAATTATTTTTATTTGTAAAGCGCCGTATATCCGGAAAATGTTCCACTCGGAGGCGTATAAAATACATTTCAACACATACATATTTAAAGTATGCATAATCAGTTTAAACTTGCAGGAAAAGACGAAATGTTCAATGATAATAAATATATAATTAAATAAAGCTTCTAAAAATCCTAGTTCATAAGCTAAAATTATCAGCAACAAATAGAAAAATAAATATATATATATATTAATAACTTAATAATAAAGTAAGTAATGAAAATTGCAAAACTATAATTACAGTTAAAATAAATTCATTATAAAATACCCTACAAGTAGTTTACAAATGCGGCCTTAAAAAGATGAGTTTTTAAGTTGGACTTAAAGAGTTCAACTGAGTCTATTAGGCGCAGATTGTCCGGTAGATCGTTCCACAGGCACGGAGCCGTCACTGAAAAGCCACGCCGACCATAGCGTTCTAAATTGTGGCGTGGTACTCTCAGGAGACGGCTTCCGGCGGAGTGAAGCTGGCGACGCGGCGTATATTCCGTAATCGTGTCAGCGATGTATTCGGGCGCTAGGTCGTGTATCGCTCGGAAGGTCAAAACCTGTGTCTTTTATGTTATACGTCATGGAACCTTCCGCTGTTAACTACTTTCCGAGTGACGTTTCTGCGTCCGCACAAGTTATTTGTTGTAATTGGATACATTTACACATCCCGCCGTCACATTAAATACATCTTTACTGATGTGTGTGTACTACACACTGTAAGTGACAGACATATGCGAACTTTCAGCAAGGTTACTTGTCTCAAATGATCATGACACAAATAGTGTTTTGATAGCTAACAAATGTTGAGCAACTCTTCACACTAATCACAACAGGAAAGTTAACGAACAGTCTGTGGTATATCTATACTATAAATGCATTGCTTTTTGTCAAACGCATGATTTTATAATTATCAATTCGATACGTGCACATGTCATCTGGAACCTATTTAATGTCCAGAAGAACGTAATCGTGACACCGTTGCCCATGAGCTCAAACTGGGACTGATGTAGAATGTATGAAATTAGATGTAACTTTATATAATCCTTGTCAACACACAGGGCACAGTGAATAATGGTATATACGGGTCATCATGTGAAGGTTCTTATGGCTGGATTCTGCCTAAAGTATTCACAAAGTAATCTCACAAACTTGCCATTCGGAACTCTGTGCATTGATCTTATTTAAACTATAATAGTTGAACATTAGGTAAGAATATCTCAGACATTAAGCTGTAGATTATTGTGTTTAGATGATTGTGTTTATGTTGTTGGTTGATTAAAGCAAGACGACAGCACTCACAACAGTATGTGTTTCGCTCACAAAATTTCTTTTATATTATGCAATTTAGTACATGATACATACATACGTACATACATAGTAAAACTGATTTAGTAAAATCCCAAAATCAGATGCATAGCACAAGTAATATTAGATTACCATGTACCAGTAGGTAGCATTGCATTGCATATATTGACATGTGGAACCAGAGACTATAAATGTCTATATACAGTATATTTTGATGTGGTTTTGTGTTTCTTTTACATAGTCTTATGACAACCCATGTTGCATGTAAACAATATCATGCATTATTACCAGATGTCGACATGTGAACAATATTGGTGCAGACATAAGAAATCCTGCCACTTCATGTTGTGCGTTAGAGCTGTAGCTAATAAGGCAATGTTGGTTACAGTGTAGACAAAATAATACAGTTAAATTGAACCCAACAGCATTGACTGTAACGCAATAAATAAATAATTAACTAAACTAACATTTCGCTTTTGAAACGTCTCTTTAATTAACCATTAGGTTGTGAAAATGCTCTCTGGTAAACCATATTTCCCATAACAAACACACCTCATCGTTAGGCTTCGTAATTAAGAATTTCAGTCTTGTGCATTTAATTAAAAGGCATGTAACGTACAATGTATTTAGATCACACATACCCAACATACAGCTATATGGTGAATTACCACCACTATCCACCAAAGTACAACAAAGAAGAATGCGGCTCGCTGGGCAATGTGTCAGACATGATGATGAAGTCGCCAACAAACTTGTCCTGTGGCAGCCAACGGATGGACATGCAAACCGGGGAAGGCAAACAGTGACTTATGTTGACAACCTGCTGCAAGATACAGGGCTGGGAAACACAAGTGAACTGCAGGCAGTTATGATGGACAGAGGGTGCTGGAAGGGCTGTGTGTTCAATGCGGGGCATCCTGAAAGATGACCAAGATGAGATGAGATAAATAACTAACAAAAATGTAAACCCACACAGCTTCAGAAGAGTCATTTGGATGGACGGATTCGCAGCTACATTTGTTGTAACGTAAATTTGAAAAATAATTGCAATTAAAATAATGTGAAACATCCTCAATCGGTCACCCTCAGAGTAATCACATAAAATGAATGACAAATTACTTGTTTTTACATCCATCTATACCTACAGTATCACGAAATCGGCAAGAATTGTTAACGAACGGAGCAAACTTCACAATTTGCCAAATATATTTTGTGTTACGTTTCTTTTGTGAGGTTGTAGAATAATCCATAGAAAGTTGGCACCCAATAAATGAACCATCTGTGAGGAAAACTTATGTTACATTCCCACAGCTACACTTGTATATGCCAACTTGTTTAGTAGGGCAGGTGTCTGCCAGGTGAACCACATGTACATTACAACTTCAGGTAACCTTGCACATCACCGCTCTAACCACGGACTTATATACATATGTCCATGTTCTAACCGCGCTGCCGTAGCATTCACTTGACATTTTGTGAATTGCTCCGCACAAATTTCCATTCATGTTGAACGTCGTTTTGTAAATAGTCATATTAAGTCCCTTGAAGATTAGTCTGAGACACCATCATTTGATCTAAACATGTTTTAGACTAGAATCTTGATAACACTCCCGATGAATAAATGGTTACTGTAACTGACTAGTTCATTGATTGACATACAGGTTGGATATTTGCATTGAATAGATAAAACTACCAGGTTACCCAGCATCTCACAAATCAAATAAATTATAGTCACACTGCGTACATTCATATGAATACAAAATTAAACACACCAAAACACTTATTCATAATCTGATTGTAGGTACTAGGTTTTGTGTGATCCTACAACGTATTCAGCAACCAACATTTTTAACAACATTATAAGTTGCATATAGAGAGAAAGCGGACGATTTGCCTCGTGTGCTAGTCGTCACTTTGTCAGTTTGCTGACACGTTAAATGCCAACACACTTCATGTGGACATGCCAACACGCATACTGACACATTCAATGTTGGCATGCTAACACACTTAACATACATATGCTGACAGTCTCCATGTCAGCATGTCAACATTCTCCTTGTTACTGACATAATGACACTCTGCATCAGCACTTTGACACTGAGTGTCAGCACACCAACACTCCCTGTCAGCACACCAACACTCAGTGTCAGCACACCAACACTCCCTGTCAGCACACTAACACTCAGTGTCAGCACACCAACACTCCCTGTCAGCACACCAACACTGAGTGTCAGCACACCAACACTCCCTGTCAGCACACCAACACTCAGTGTCAGCACACCAACACTCCCTGTCAGCACACCAACACTCAGTGTCAGCACACCAACACTCCCTGTCAGCACACCAACACTCAGTTTCAGCACACCAACACTCCCTGTCAGCACACCAACACTCAGTGTCAGCACACCAACATTCCCTGTCAGCACACCAACACTCAGTGTCAACACACCAACACTCCCTGTCAGCACACCAACACTCAGTGTCAGCACACCAACACTCCCTGTCAGCACACCAACACTCAGTTTCAACACACCAACACTCCCTGTCAGCACACCAACACTCAGTGTCAGCACACCAACATTCCCTGTCAGCACACCAACACTCAGTGTCAACACACCAACACTCCCTGTCAGCACACCAACACTCAGTGTCAGCACACCAACACTCCCTGTCAGCACACCAACACTCAGTTTCAGCACACCAACACTCCCTGTCAGCACACCAACACTCAGTGTCAGCACACCAACATTCCCTGTCAGCACACCAACACTCAGTGTCAACACACCAACACTCCCTGTCAGCACACCAACACTCAGTGTCAGCACACCAACACTCCCTGTCAGCACACCAACACTCAGTGTCAACACACCAACACTCCCTGTCAGCACACCAACAATCAGTGTCAACACACCAACACTCCCTGTCAGCACACCAACACTCAGTGTCAGCACACCAACACTCAGTGTCAGCACACCAACACTCCCTGTCAGCACACCAACACTCACTGTCAGCACACCAACACTCAGTTTCAGCACACCAACACTCCCTGTCAGCACACCAACACTCAGTTTCAGCACACCAACATTCCCTGTCAGCACACCAACACTCCCTGTCAGCACACCAACACTCCCTGTCAGCACACCAACACTCAGTGTCAGCACACCAACACTCCCTGTCAGCACACCAACACTCAGTGTCAACACACCAACACTCCCTGTCAGCACACCAACAATCAGTGTCAACACACCAACACTCCCTGTCAGCACACCAACACTCAGTGTCAGCACACCAACACTCAGTGTCAGCACACCAACACTCCCTGTCAGCACACCAACACTCACTGTCAGCACACCAACACTCAGTGTCAACACACCAACACTCAGTGTCAGCACACCAACACTCCCTGTCAGCACACGAACACTCAGTGTCAGCACACGAACACTCAGTGTCAGCACACCAAAACTCAGTGTCAGCACACCACACTCGATGTCAGCACACCAACACTCCTTGTCAGCACACTGACACTCCTCATGAGTTAACTGACATACCCCGCCAGCATAACAATGTCAACATGCTGACGTTATGTCCATGCTGGCTTGATGACATTACATAAAAGACGTTGCACTGTCAGTATTGCAACACTCTCCGTGTGACAGCGTCGACTCGTCCTCTTCTGGACCACTTCTCTTGTAGCTGCCTGTGTCTGACAGTGTGATGTTTGAGATTCGAGGCATACACAAATTGTAGAATGAGTCAGCCACAAAACTACTGAGAGGTCTCCACTCCAGCAGGTGCTGACTGACCAGGGTGTCCTTGGTCGGAGTCTCCCCGTAGTAATGTGGGTCCTGGAGGAAGGGAACAATGGGAATATCTTCAGCACTTACATGACTAGTTACATTATTATATACTATATAGCCCAGTTCAGTTTTTATATAGTTTAGTTAAGTTCTCATATAGTCCAGTTAAGTTCTTATATAGTGTAGTTAAGTTCTTATATAGTCTAGTTACGTTCTTATATAGTCTAGTTAAGTTCTTATATAGTCTAGTTAAGTTCTTGTATTGTCTAGTTATGTTCTTATATAGTCTAGTTAAGTTCTTATATAGTCTAGTTATGTTCTTATATACTCTAGTTAAGTTCTTACATAGGCTAGATAAGTTCTTATATAGTCTACCGCCAGTAGTTGAGTTCTTACATAGTCTAGAGAAGTTCTTATATAGTCTAGTTAAGTTCTTATGTAGTCTAGGTAAGTTCTTATATAGTCTAGTTAAGTTCTTATATAGTCTGGTTATGTTCTTATATAGTCTAGTTAAGTTCTTATATAGTCTAGAGAAGTTCTTATATAGTATAGTTATATTCTTATATAGTCTAGTTAATTTCTTATATAGTTTGGTTATGTTCTTATATAGTCTAGTTAATTTCTTATATAGTCTAGATAAGTTCTTATATAGTCTAGTTAAGTTCTTATATAGTCTAGTTAATTTCTTATATAGTCTAGTTAAGTTCTTATATAGTCTAGTTAAGTTCTTATATAGTCTAGTTAAGTTCTTATATAGTCTGGTTATGTTCTTATATAGTCTAGTTAATTTCTTATATAGTCTAGATAAGTTCTTATATAGTCTAGTTAAGTTCTTATATAGTCTAGATAAGTTCTTATATAGTCTGGTTATGTTCTTATATAGTCTAGTTAATTTCATATATAGTCTAGTTAAGTTCTTATATAGTCTAGTTAAGTTCTTATATAGTCTAGTTAAGTTCCTATATAGTCTAGTTAAGTTCTTATGCAGTCTAGTTAAGTTCTTATATAGTCTGGTTAAGTTCTTATATAGTCTAGTTAAGTTCTTATATAGTCTAGTTAAGTTCTTATATAGTCTAGTTAATTTCTTATATAGTCTAGTTAAGTTCTTATATAGTCTAGTTAAGTTCCTATATAGTCTAGTTAAGTTCTTATGCAGTCTAGTTAAGTTCTTATATAGTCTGGTTAAGTTCTTATATAGTCTAGTTAAGTTCTTATATAGTCTAGATAAGTTCTTATATAGTTTAGTTAAGTTCTTATATAGTATAGATAAGTTCTTATATAATCTAGTTATGCTATTATATAATCTAGTTACATTCTTATAACTTATAGTCTAGTTATATTCTTATATAGTCTAGTTAAGTTCTTATAAATTATAGTCTAGTCAAGTTCTTATACAGCATTATGTAATCATGTTAAGTATTTATAATATAGCACAGTATCCAGTCTAAGAAAACACTCAAAGTGCTGAAACAAACACCATCCCAACATCTACACAAAACATTCAGCCCTGTTATTCTGCAAAACAATTAACTAAGCACAATAGGGTGAACAAAATGGCTCAAAGTTTCAAGGATTCAAAGCTAGGCTCTTGATTGATTCTGGTACTCTACAGTGTTCCCCACTTATACGATGAATGAGGTGTTTTTCTAAACTACCTTGCCCAAACTATGCAAACATTCCCACCTTGTAGCTAGTGTCTGCAGTAAACATGGCTGTTGTGTTGTTTCCCTGTATATGCAGGGAATAGGTTCAACCACACTTCACAATGCAATATTTTGAAGGTGGCTTACACAAATTCTGAGGAGCCATGTCCCTGGGCCCACAGTGTATCACTGCACTGTTGGGGCTCACTCAGTCCACCCCACCACCTCACCCATCACTTCACTCGTGGCAGAAATATTGCTCCACTCAGGGTTTGTTTCAGAGTTGTAGCTGAAGTGATTAGTGCGGAAACAGATTTAACAAGATCTAAATCGTATACGATGGAAAACAAGGCAGCCATGTTAAGATGGTGGTGAAAGCAATGTGTGTGTTCATGGTGCGTGCGTGCATGCGTGAGTGCATACAGCCAGGACCTAAGGTAGATGAATAATGACTCACTAGCAAGAGAAAGTAGACTGACTTGTCATTCTCACATATTCCCAGGAGAACCTTGGCTGCTGTGTCAGCGTCTCCACCTACAGTCAAATACCACAAATGGTATATATATATATATATATTATATATATATATATATATATATATATATATATATATATATATATATATATATATATGATATACATTATATATATATATATATATATATATATATATATATATATATATATAAGGCTAAATGCTCATAGGGAGACCAGTGCATATACGACCGCCTACAGGAGACCGGCCGTATATTTTTATGTAACTGATTTTCAAATTATGTCTAATTGGAACGTTGTTTGTAATACAAATACACACCATTGTTATGATATTGTAATATATAACATATATACAAAAAAATCGGTCTCATTAAAACCTATATGCCGTACGGGAGACCGGTGTGTAATCGGAAGTTAGTTATTAGTTATACGTATATATTTAATGCTGACCTGGAATATCCAAAACCCAATACAACGATAACATAACAACGTAAATATTATATGCAGGTACACAAATTGACAGCGCCGCATTTAACAAATGTACAACATATGGTAGGAGATCCGTCAAATATTTGTTTTGTTAATGTGTGTATATATTTATTAAAATTAATACATATCAAACAAGCAAATAGTACAGTGAGCACGGAACGCTAACCCCTCAATCAGTATATAGCAAAACGTTTAAACTATAAGCACTTCTCTGCCTTATGCACAAATATATACAAGTGTCTGCAATAAATGTGCTGAAAACCAATCAAAATATAAAATAAAGTTTATAATAAGAGCTATTGAACTGTCCCACCAAGAGATGACAACCAGACACAGAGTTATTGAACGTGTCCCACCAAGAGATGACAACCAGACACAGAGCTATTGAACGTGTCCCACCAAGAGATGCCCCAAAGACCGGTATTGAAGTGTAAAGGAATACAACAGAAAACATTAAGGGCCCACCGGATACAACCCAAACAACTTTTAACTTCCCCCCAAGAAATAAACCAGACACAAATTTAAACGGCCCAAAAATGAAAACCCGCAAAGTATTGAAATTTTAAAAATACAACCAAACAAGTTTTGAATTTTCCCCCCGAAGCAACCCACAATTATTGAACGTTAAACCCAAAAAAAACTTTTGCGGTCCCACCGGGAATGACAAAAACAGGCTATTAAGTTCCCAAAAAAATAAAAGAAAGAGTATTGACTGCCCCCAAAAAGGTAAACCAAAACCGATATTGACTTTCCCCCCGGGCAAAGAAAAGGGTTTTAAAACGTGTCCCCCAAAAATGACCCAGACACGGTATTGATTCCCAAAGAGATGAAAACCAGACCAGAGCTATTGAATTCCCACCAAGAATAAACCCAACCGGTAAATTACCGGTACCCGCAAGAGATTAAAACCTTCCCCCAAAGAGATGACAACCAGGGTTTTGAAGGGTCCCCCAAGAGATGACAACCGACACAATATTGAACGTTCCCCCAAGGGAATGCCCCCCCAAGGATTGAATGTCCCCCAAAAATGACAACCACCCCTTATTAAACGTCCCCCAGAGATGACAACCGGGGTTAAAATGTCCCGAGATGACAACCAGAACAAGTTTTAAACGGTCCCACCAAAAATAAAAAGAAAAGGCTATTAAAAGTGTCCCCCCAAAAATCCCCAAAGAAAAATAAAATGTCCCCCTGAAAACCGAACGAGATTGGTGCCCCCCGGGCCCAGCACAAATTGGGTGTCCCCCAAAGGCAACCAACCGGTTTAAACTTCCCCCCGGAATGACAACCGCACAGAGTTTTAAAACCCCCCCCGGTGCCCAGACCAGAGCTATTGACGTGTCCCCAAGAGATGACAACCAGACACAGAGCTATTGAACTGTCCCCCCAAGAGATGACAACCAGAAAAGAGTATTGAACGTTCCCACCAAGAGATGACAACCAGACACAGAGTTTTTGCCCCCAAAAACCCAGACACAGAGCTATTGAACGGTCCCCCCAAGAGTGAAAACCAGACCAGAGCTTTGGGGGTGTCCCACCAGAGATGAAAAAGGAGTTTAAACGTGCCCCCCAAAAGGGGCAACCCGAGATTTGAAGGTCCCCAAAGAGAAAAAGAACGAGTTTGCTGTCCCCCAAAGAATGAAACCGCAGATTTTGGGAATTCCCCCCGAGTGACAACCGAACCCAACTTTGGGCTGTCCCCCAAGGATGACAACCGAAAAAGAGTTTAAACGTGCCCCACCAAAAATGACAACCGACCAGAGTTTAAACGTGTCCCCCAAGAGATACCCGCCAGAGCTATTAAAATGTCCCCCAAAGAGTGACAACCAGACCAGGTTATTGAACTTCCCACCAAAGATGACCCAACCAGACATTAAACGGTCCCCCAAGAGATAAAAAGCACGAGTTTTGTCCCACCAAAAAGAGGAAAACCGCCAGAGTATTGACTGTCCCCCCAAAGAGATGCCCGAAAGGCTTTTGAAGCCCCCCGGGGTGACAACCAGACGGGTTTATTGCTTTTCCCCCAAAAAATAAACCAGACCAGGTTTTAAAAGGTCCCCCCAAAGAATCAACCCACAAGAGTATTAATGTCCCACCAAGAGATGACAACCGAACAGAAAACTATTAAACGGTCCCACCAAGAGTGACAACCGCCAGAGCTATTAAACGTGTCCCCCCAAAGGTGACCCGAACAGGTTATTGAACTTCCCCCCGAATGAAACCAGAAAAGTATTAAACCCGGTCCCAAAGAGATGAAAGGGGCAAGGCATTAAAAATGTCCCCCCAAAGGTGACAACCGACCAGGGCTATTAAACCGTCCCACCAAAGAGATGACAACCAGCACAGGAAACTGTCCCCCCAAAGAGATGACCCAGACCGGGTTTTATTAAACGGCCCCCACCAAAAATGACCCAGCCAGAGTATTGTGTCCCCCCGAGATGACAACCGCACAGAGTTTTGAACCTGTCCCACCAAGAGTGACCCAGACACGAGTTGGGGTCCCCAAAGAGTGACCCAACCAGAGTTTTAAACTGTCCCACCAAGAATGACCCGCACAGAGCTATTGCTGTCCCACCAAAAATGCCCGCCAGAGTTTTTGCCTGTCCCACCAAGGATGACAACCAGAACGAGTATTAAACCCTGTCCCCCGAGATAAAAAAAGCCAGGCATTGGGGCTGTCCCCCGAGTGCAAAGCACAATTATTAAACCTTCCCCCAAAGGATGACAACCAGACCAGAGCTATTGCCCCACCGGGTGACCCAGCACAGAGCTTTTGGGGCGTGTCCCCCCAAAGAAAAAAAAGACAAATATTAAAGGCCCACCAAAAATGACAACCAGACACAAGATTGAACGGCCCCACCAAGAGATGACAACCAGACACAGGAAACCCTGTCCCACCAAGAAAACCCGCAAATATTAAATTTTCCCAAAGAGATGACAACCGACCAGAGTTTTGAATGTCCCCCAAGAGGAACAACCGGGCAGAGCTTTTGAACGTGTCCCCCCAAAGAGATGACAACCGACCGGGGTTTTGGGCTGCCCCACCAAGAGTGACAACCGACACAGAGTTTAATGCCCCCCAAGGATGACAACCGGCCAGAGTTATTAAACTGTCCCCCGGATGACAACCAGCACAGAGGAATTGAACGTTTCCCCCAAAGGATGACAACCGACCGATTTAGAACGTTCCCCCCAAAGAGATGACAACCAGCCGGGTTTATTAAAATTTCCCCCCGGGAAAAGGGTATTAAACTGTCCCCCAAGGTCCCCGCACTTTTTAAGGCCCCCCGGGTGACAACGCCAGGTTTGGGGCGGTCCCCCAAGGTGACAACCGACACAGAGTTAGGGTGTCCCCCAAGAAAACAACCAGAACTTTTTAAACCTGTCCCCCTGCAACCAGACACGAGTATTAAACCTTCCCACCAAAAATGAAAACCCGAAAAATAAAACCTGTCCCCCAAAAATGACAACCGGGAAAGGCTATTGCGGCCCCACCAAAGATGAAAAAGGGGTATTAAACTGTCCCCCCAAAGAGATGACAACCGACCAGGCTATTGAACCGTCCCCCAAAGAGGTACCCGAACGAGTATTAAACTTCCCCCAAAGAGATGACAACCAGAACGAGCATTATGCCCCAAAAGAGTGACAACCAGACCAGAGTATTGTGCCCCCCGGTGACAACCAGACAAAGCAAAACTGTCCCCCAAGAGTGACAACCAGACCAGAGCTTGCTGTCCCACCAAAAATGACAACCAGAACAAGTAAAACTGCCCCCCAAGGATGCCCAACCAGAGTATTGCCTGTCCCCCGAGTGACCCAGCACGGTATTGAATTTTCCCACCAAGAGATGAAAACCGACAAAAGGGAAACCCTGCCCCCCGAATGACAACCGACCAGAGTTTTGAAATGCCCACCAAGAGTGACAACCAGACACAAGTATTAAACGAAAGAGATGACAACCAGACACAGAGTAGAACCCTGTCCCCCAAAGGTGAAAACCCAGACACGGTATTGTGTCCCCCAAGAGATGACAACCAGACACAGAGCTTTAAAGTCCCCCAAAGGGTGACAACCAGCCAGGTATTGAACGTGTCCCCCCAAAGAGATACAACCAGACACAAGTAGAACTTCCCCCAAAGAGATGACAACCGACACGGGGGAGAATGCCCCAAAAGGATGACCCAGACACAGGTTTGAACGTTCCCACCAAGGGGCAACCAGAACAGAGGTTCCCACCGAGATGACCCAGACACGAGTTTGAACTGTCCCACCAAGGAGAAAACCCAGAAAAGAGTTTTAAAACCTTCCCCCACCAAAAAATGAAAACCAGCCAGAGTTTTGCGTTCCCCCCAAGAGATGACAACCAGACAAGAGCATTAAACTGTCCCCCAAGAGATGACAACCAGACACAGAGTTTGCTGTCCCACCAAGGATGACAAAAACCAGATTTGCTGTCCCCCAAATGACAAAGCCAGAGTATTAAACGTGTCCCCCAAGAAAAAAGGATTATTGAAGTTCCCCCCAAAAAAGGGACAACCAGCCAGAATTGAAGTGTCCCCCCAAGAGATGACAACCAGACACAACTATTGAACGGTCCCCCCAAAAATGAAAACCAGGATTATTAAACTGTCCCCCAAGAGATGACAACCAGCACAGGTTTGAACGGTCCCCCAAGAGATACAACCCGACCAGGTATTAAACCTTCCCCCAAGAGATGACAACCGACACAAGTAAAACGTGTCCCAAAGAGATGCAACCAGACCGAGTATTAAACGTGCCCCACCAAGGATGACAACCGCACAGAGCTTTGAACCGTCCCACCAAAGAGACAACCAGACACAGAATTAAAATGTCCCACCAAGAGATGACAACCAGACACAGAGTATTGAACGTGTCCCACCAAGAGATGAAAAAAAATTTTGAACGTGTCCCACCAAGAGATGACAACCAGACACAGAGTTTATTGAACGTGTCCCCCGGGACAACCAGCACGATATTAAAGTGTCCCACCAAAAATGACAACCGACAAATTTTAAACCTCCCACCAAAAATGACAACCAGACACAAGTTTAAACCTGTCCCCCCAAAGAGATACAACCGGCCAGAGTTTGAACCTGTCCCCCCAAAGAGATGACCCAGACCAGGTATTAAACCCTGTCCCACCAAGAGATGACAACCAGACACAGAGTTATTGAACGTGTCCCACCAAGAGATGACAACCAGACACAGAGCTATTGAACGTGTCCCACCAAGAGATGACAACCAGACACAGGTATTGAACGTGTCCCACCAAGAGATGACAACCAGACACAGAGCTATTGAACGTGTCCCACCAAGAGATGACAACCAGACACAGAGCTATTGAACGTGTCCCACCAAGAGATGACAACCAGACACAGAGCTATTGAACGTGTCCCACCAAGAGATGACAACCAGACACAGAGCTATTGAACGTGTCCCACCAAGAGATGACAACCAGACACAGAGTTATTGAACTGTCCCACCAAGAGAGTGACAACCAGACACAGAGTTATTGAACCTGTCCCACCAAGAGATGACAACCAGACACAGAGCTATTGAACTGTCCCACCAAGAGATGACAACCAGACACAGAGTATTGAACGTGTCCCACCAAGAGATGACAACCAGACACAGAGTATTGAACGTGTCCCACCAAGAGATGACAACCAGACACAGAGCTATTGAACGTGTCCCACCAAGAGATGACAACCAGACACAGAGTTATTGAACGTGTCCCACCAAGAGATGACAACCAGACACAGAGTTATTGAACGTGTCCCACCAAGAGATGACAACCAGACACAGAGTTATTGAACGTGTCCCACCAAGAGATGACAACCAGACACAGAGCTATTGAACGTGTCCCACCAAGAGGTGACAACCAGAAAAAATTTTGAACTGTCCCACCAAGAGTGACAACCAGACACAGAGTATTGAACGTGTCCCACCAAGAGATGACAACCAGACACAGAGTTATTGAACGTGTCCCACCAAGAGATGACAACCAGACACAGAGTTATTGAACGTGTCCCACCAAGAGATGACAACCAGACACAGAGTTATTGAACGTGTCCCACCAAGAGATGACAACCAGACACAGGTTATTAACCCGGTCCCACCAAGAGATGACAACCAGACACAGGTATTAAACCCGGTCCCACCAAGGGGTGACAACCAGACACAGAGTATTGAACGGTCCCACCAAGGGGTGACAACCAGACACAGAGTTATTGAACGTGTCCCACCAAGAGTGACAACCAGACACAGAGCTATTGAACGTGTCCCACCAAGAGGTGACAACCAGACACAGAGTATTGAACGTGTCCCACCAAGAGGTGACAACCAGACACAGAGCTATGAACGGTCCCACCAAGAGGTGACAACCAGACACAGAGCTACTGAACGGTCCCACCAAGAGATGACAACCAGACACAGAGCTATTGAACGTGTCCCACCAAGAATGACAACCAGACACAGAGCTATTGAACGTGTCCCACCAAGAAATGACAACCAGACACAGAGCTATTGAACGTGTCCCACCAAGAGGTGACAACCAGACACAGAGCTATGAACGCGTCCCACCAAGAGGTGACAACCAGACACAGAGCTATTGAACGTGTCCCACCAAGAAATGACAACCAGACACAGAGCTGTTGAACGTGTCCCACCAAGAGATGACAACCAGACACAGAGCTGATATAAAACAAAATGTGTACGCACCCACCATGACTGGTGACGAATTCCTCCGAAAATGGTTAATTATCTTCTCCTTGTGGTCTTCCAAGGCCTCTCCGTTGCGTACGTGAAGTATCCGACACGCCACCTGGCAAAAAGCATGTCCAAGCTGCAGCAATAACAGTCGTTGTATGGTTAACGCAATTTTTGGTGGGAAAGTTGATTTCTGTTAGGAGAAATAAAATTGCTGGTAGTGGACAAGTGCTTTGTCGAAGTTAAGCTCGAGACATGTTCATAATCTGTTTGCTGATTTCACGATAATTACATAAAATATAATGCAGTCATGCTAGCATGTCTAATTGGACACTGGATAGGTAAAACATGAAATGAAAGCAATAAAAACTATTGGCAATAAGGCACCCTCAAGTAATCATAATTAAAGAGAGGATCCCGCTCCTGCATTTCATTTTATTCATTTAATATTACGTTCACGTGACTACCACATACATGTTGATGCTTTACTGTCTGCCAATGTGTGTTTAGTTACTTGATTAAGCTTGGAACAATGCGCACAATCTGAAAGATTCCACCTGAATACATTCAAATGATAAACAAAACGTCCAGTTTCAAGACAAAATTGATTGGAAATAATGCAGAGGTGAGCAGAGTTAACTGCAATAGCCTTTGATGTTTAACTTTCCCACATTCTAGACGGCAGACTACCCATTACAAATTACTGCTCGGGCAGAGGAGCTGGCACCCTGCCTTTGAAAGATATGAAGGGCAACAAACATTGTAGTAGTAGTCGATGGCGAGGGCCACTTCGACCGATCCAATCCAACTCTTCGAACCACAGAAGTTGCTTGGTTTATCCTCCATCTTCACCAAGCCCCCCTGAATCTCACTGATGGTTGGCACAGGTCTTGTGATGTAATCATCGTGTATCTGTTTGTCTTGTATCCAGGAACAGAGGATTTGTAGGGCGCGATAGCCACACCCCCACCCCTGCAGCAAAACACACTCTGTCTCAGTTCAACATCAAACCTAGGCCACCTCTTTTTCGTAGTTTACAATAACGTCTTTCGCTTATTGCTACTGCTAGATCAGCCTAAATATTGCAGTGCCTCCACCATGTTTGTAGAATACCATGTATCATATAGTAATGGTGTAATGAGAAACCTTGTATATAAATTCATGCTGAGATTTGATGTCTCTTGTAATAAGCTGGTAATTGCAATTATGCCAGTGATTTAAAGTGGCACCGCAGGATACGATGACCCTGGATTATGATGAGCACTGTATATACATAACAGCTTTGACTGAATGTACCATTGTGCAATATTGTTATATCATCTTGTTCAATACTTTTATATATTTTATTTACCTGTATGTTTAATGTTTACATGGACATCTGTACATAACATACAGATAGGTATAATAAAGATACTGAACTGAACTGAACTGAACTGAACTGAACTGAACTGAACTGAACTGAACTGAACTGAACTGAACTGAACTGAACTGAACTGAACTGAACTGAACTGAACTGAACTGAACTGAACTGAACTGAACTGAACTGAACTGAACTGAACTGAACAGAACAGAATTTAAAAGCCTGATCATATTTTAACATAACCTGATTAACATATATATTATAGGTATATTACATGTCACATGGAACAATATTCGGTAGCAGGAAACTGTCGACAACACTCACCCTGTCATCAATACCATCACAGCCAGAGTGATAATACATGTAGTCCCCCTTGATCAGTGCAAGAGATTCAGGGTAAAACGACTCAGGAGGTGGCAGCCCTTCATGGAGGTTCTTGGCCAGCTGCATGGTCAAGCGTTAGTGGTCAGTGTCCAGTCATCACTGTAAGTCCAACCTAGTCAACCATAGAATCAAATACAAGAGCTATAGTCACAGAAGATACATGGTTGTGCCATATAAATTATTTGCGTTGACATTAACAATTTTAGTTGTGCCTAAATAAATAAATAAAACATCTCATTAATGTCTCTCAACTGTCAATTAAGTCTTTACAGTGTAACACTCTTACTTATATAAAATGTTGTGTTTGAACTTTGAACCTTGGGCAAGTTCATTCAATCTACATTGTTCCAATTCACTCAGCTGTATTCGTGAATGGGGTCCTGGCTAAAGATGGTGGTCAGGTGCATATCAATGAATGCATAATCACTGCATGGTTATTAAAAGTTGAGACCTGGCATTTAACTGAACTGCTCTAAAAAAGTAATTTCTTGCATAGCGCAGTATCCAATCCTCAGGATTGCTCAAAGCACTTGACACTGACAGACCTATTTAATCGAACACCATCTCGACTTCTCCGGGAAGCATCCAACCATGCCGCAATTAATAGGCAAAGGATATTCTTATACAAATATCCATCTCTGTCTGTAGCCAGGTACTCATTCATAAAGCTGAGTGAACTGGAGCAGGGTAAACTTGCCCAGCGTTTGACACGGCAGCACAGGATTCAAACCTGGGTTCTTTCTCTTAGTCAAGAGTCTGAAGCTGTAATCACTGCACTGCTGCTATACTAACAACTATTACCTACCAACGAGTCATCTAAAGCAATCTGATGTCTTAGTTCTAATGTGATACCTTGCTATATTACTGGAATTACCTTTCTAAGTCTGTTATGCTTTTACACCTAATCTATATTACATCTAAACATGTATTCATACACGTAAAATTACCATTATAATAATATTATACTTACATGTAAATTAATCCATGTAAATCACAGTATCCACCTTAAATATATACCACATTAGTACAGACGTGAAGTCAGAATTGCATGGCTGCTGCCTACCGTATCACTGCAGGCTGTATCACATGTAACTGATACTGCAGCTCAGTAGCCCCGCAGTTGGAGTCAGTCCAGTGCACAGGTGATCTATATATACCAGAACCACCTCACCTGCCAAGTCTCAACTGAGACTAGGGACAGTTCCAAGTGTGTTAGTCTCTGTGGAACAGCTGTGTGCGTATGTGTGTGTGTGTGTGTGTGCGTGTGCGTGTGCGTGTGCGTGTGCGTGTGCGTGTGTATGTGTGTATGTGTGAGTGAGTGAGTGTGTGTGTGCATGAGTGTGTGTGTGTGTATGTGTGTGTGAGTGTGTATGTGTGCCAGGGCTTTATGCAGGATAAAATTATTGCCTGTCACGTCACACATGTTTTGGTGGACACATGGATGTTAACTTTGAAATGTTGATCGAGATGGACTACAAAAACACACGTGACACCATTTTCACTCACTTTCAAGGCATAACTAACAATATATATGGTTTTGGAAGAGCTTTTTTTGCTCCTTAATTTTTTTACCCGTCCACCCATATTTCTACCCGTCCATTTTCGTTTTTACCCGTCCAAATGACGGTTGGACGGGTCTCTACATGAAGCTATGGTGTGTTCATGTGTATATGTCTGTGTGCATGTGAATATAAAATGTAAATATGTTTTATGGAAACAATACAAACCTTAGTAGAGTTGGAACATATTAAACAGAGTTCGCGCTTAACGGCATTCTGTTACTCTGAGCACCCCATATTTTACAAGGGATACAAGGGATTACCAGACATGACACCATGGGGATCCGGTCAGATTATTGCTACATGTTGGAAGTATCATTTGATTATAACAGTGACTCCGAGCACAGTCATAAAGTCCATTTGGAGCATAGGATGTAAAATGCCAGTCAGACAGGGTGTTTTTTATTTTAGCAACTCGGTCTACATGTGTATCAATGATGTGACAATTAGGGTGGCAGTACTAATCTGTGGTATGCTGCACATTTTAAATCATAAACGTCCATGTTGTTAGGGAAAAACGTACTTCATATTTGATCTTTTAGCAAACAAAAACACACAACTACTTCTAACTACTATTATAAATAAAAAATCAACAAATGGCATCATGTGGTTGATTTATTTGCACTTGCGCTTTCTTTTCAAGTATATAATTTTATTGTCTTGCTTGTATTGAGTTATGGACTTAGTCCTACTCCTACAGCATGGCTGAGACTATTCTAAAATGACATAAAAACAAACATTATTAATTAAGAAAATTACCAAACAAATCCAACTTATTTAAACAGGAATGCAACTAAATTTTAGTTAGTCTAAATTAAATTTTAACACAGATATGCCACGTGTAACGTAATGTAAGTTGTAACTGTGTGTAGTACTACTTATTATATTTTAGCCTTAATTATAAAAAAATTACATTTGCATGATTCATGAATTTGAAACTCTTGAAATGAAAATAAATGCATAACTCGTGAACATCATGCCATGAAATGAGTGATACACCATGTCCCATTTTTAAATGTACACATTTTACATAAAAACTGCAGCTGCCAAATTATAATAACGTCGTCTAGATGCAACACAACTAATCACAATCACAATGTCAATGCGGCACAGACATAGCCAATGTCAATAGCAATAGCATAGCCGTAGGCCCAGGCCACGGTGACCGTGACAGACTCAGTGAGTGACAGCTGCTGTCAAAATCCAGCCGCACGATAACATATTGACACAAAGTTTGTATTTATTCCTTAATATTGTACATTCTGGGTTACCCATCCCCCATCCCTACACCTACATACGTGAGCAATTTGTGTTGCATACCTTCAACATCGAAAACGAAAGATTGCTTGGTTGCACTTGTCAAAGTTGCGAAACTTCGAGTACGGCTCGAGAAAGAAATACTTCCGGTAACGATTATTTGTCCGCTAGAGTGCACCACCAGTAGTACTAATTCGGGAATGGGGTAACACCTAAATTCCAAACGGTGTTTGATAGTGATGTATTATCACCTAATATCATAACTGGAAAATAGTAGACAATCTTGGTTCCTTGTTGTTTTGTACCAATTATAAGTAATCAGATTTTGCACAGCGTATATGATATAATTTGGATGAGATTATTTGACACATCACCTGCAAGAAGGAGAAAGACAGACATTTTACAAATAGTTGTGATACTCGTAAAGAAGAGACACATTTTATAAACATTCTATAATCAATGTAGACTTGTTTGACTCTTGACGGCCCTTATCGCTATCTACAAGGAGTCGGCCAAGTTCCCCTCCTCCACTCCATGCGATCTAGAGCCATATTCACAGTGACCCTACCTCCTTCATGTCCTGTTTGATCTGCTGTATCCAAGTTTTCCTTGGACGTCCCCGTCGTCTGACACCTGGTGGCGCCAAGTTCGTAACTCTGCGGGCGACGTTCTTCTCCTCTCGTCGTTGCTATGTCCGAACCTTCGAAGGCGTCAACCACGCATGATCTCGTCGATTGGTGGAAGGTTCAGTAGCCGTCTTATTTCCACATTCCTCCAGCCTCGATACCCGATGTGACAACTTGACAACTTCCCATGGACCATGGCGTGGCACTTTAATGTTTAAGTAAATGGAACATCTTAGAGTTGGTTAACATATTCTCCCTCACATAAGCAGAGGCCTGTGCACTGAAGTGCAGCCTTCGTACATCTGCAGCGGTTTCTGCAACCACTCTTGCAGCCACAAGAGATCAGCTCGTGGCATGACTTTGATGCTTGTGGCAATGTAGTCCAGTGGGGCTCATATATTCCTTCTATATACAACGACCCTCAGTCAGTTAGTGATGGCAACACACGGTCTGGTAGCAGTGTCTACCCCCAGATGTGACCACCCCGGTAGACTGCTCTATTGACATGCTCCTTTAGAGCAGCTCGGATAGGCGGGATTTGCTGCACCGAGTTTCTTTCGTGGAAATAGCTTCCTTCTTGCATGGCCCACCTTGGTGAAGCTGCTCAATTATGTTCATTGCATCATCGAGGATCTCCTTTGGTCAATCAACAAGCATCAATAGTGCATCTGTCAGTTCCGGCAGTGACTTCCATGTTGACTCTGCAGTCTTCTTTCCATGTCCAGCAAAGCTGGATACAGTGTCACAGCCTGTCAAAGCATGTAACATTGGTAGGGCACATGACATCTCTGGTCCAAGGCTTCCAGCTTTTTGGTGGGTGTCAGGTAGCAAAAGCTCTTGCCAGTACCGAATGGTAGCCACAGTTCACATCCAGCGGGTAGATGATTTATGGCAAACACCAAGACCATACCATCGGTGTCAACAGTGCGAATAGGCATCTGGTGGTGGCCATGCTGTGCAGCGTGTGATACGTGCAGTAGCATACGACTATCAGCTTCTTCATTGCTGAATGGCGCCGGGGTGTAGCTGTGTGCTGAGCACCCCTTCCTATCGGTGAGGACAACTTCATTGTCTTCCTTACAGAACGCCTGAAGGAGGACCTTGGACAGGAAACTGAATAGTTCTGTCTCGTTCCTTTCAGCCCGCAGAAAGTTCTGCCAGTTTCCTGGTACGGCAGCCTTCCCAACCACACGTCTCCTTACACGCTTTACGCGTTTATTCAGCTCATGTCCTTGATCGGTGGGGATTGCCGAGAAGACCCGGTTGGTGTTCTGAATCGTGAAATTGCCAGCAATAAATTCTCTGGCAACATCTGGGTGTCTTGTTGGTAGTTCAGTAATGTCACGGATGACCGGGGGTCCAGCGGGCATAGTTGGTGTGGTCCAGAGCAAAGAGCCAGGGGACAAGTTCTGTCAGAGCATCGAGGTACACGCTGAAGGAGGACTGCCGCTGGGATCGCACAAAGTCCAGTAAACACAGCTCCAATGACATGACTGTTGCCTAATACTGGAATTGAGGGCAGCTCTCTTTCCTTTTTGAGCATCATTCATCAAACATCAAAGGGTCATCTTCTGTATCTGTGTCACGTTTATTGTAAGTCCGATACTGCAGGATGTACAATGCAGCCGCTGTTACATGGGTACGTCTGGTGCGAGCAACATGTTCTGCACACAAGAAGGAGTCGTCAGTGCCTGCTGTTGTGATCTCCGCCTGTACCACTGCTTCAACCCAGCCACTGCAACCAATCACCCAGGGTCCTCAGAGCGGCCATCTCTATGTGCAGGCCGCAAAACAGCACAACAAGCTTGTCTTTTCCATACATATCCAGTGACTTCCACTACATCTGCTTGGCAATAGCGTACAACGGTTGATCAAATGTTACTACTGGCGTCTGCCCAGCATTAAGATGTTGAACAGCCTTTCTTACTACGTCCATTGAGTGTTTGACCATTGTCAACGTGTGTGCACTCTCGTGGACCAGGGGGAGTAGAGCACTTGGGCAGATGACCAGCAGGCTGGGGACATGCATGGTATCCAGCCCAGGACATGTTAACATATTTATTGAACCTATTAATTAAATTAATTTATTTAGCGTATTTGTATATAATGTATTTACATGTTTTATGTTGTTAGGACATGTTGTTAGGTTTTTAACATACAGATGTTTCTAAATAATAAATAATATAAATTTTACTATTTTGCATCAGTGAGCCATCAACATTCTATATAAGTATAGGTGTGTTACTGTACTTTTCTAAATAAAAAACAATGTTTGCTATAGTATCCACCATCTGACAAAATAATACTACGAGAACAGTTTTTATTGATTCAAGGCAATATAAAATCAAATTATAATATCACGAAATAACAAATTGCTTTGTAACGTTCCATAGAATATTGTGAGTGAGTAATTATTTATATTTCAGGGTAATTAGTAT